>JABUQX010003147.1:15000-25590 GCA_015478945.1 Trachelipus rathkii
ACATATCTATTGTTTTCTTTAATCTGGAACGTTAGTGAAACAGACTTTCAACATCTAGAGACACTATATAATCAGAATGGAGGAATTCTGTTTCGTTAATGTGCAAGAGAAATTCATGCGGGTAGATTTTTTCACTACTAAATTTTTTCATTTAAATATGGACGCACAATATTGTTAATATACTGCAATGTCATGAGTGACAGTACCAGTCATACTTATTATAGGACGTAGGGGAGGATTTTCTATGTTCTTGTGGATCTTAGGCAAGCCGTATAAATGTCCATCATTGTAGGCACCAATTCGCTTGATTTTATACTTAATATTTTCATCTGTAATTTTACTGGCTAATATGTTGAGAGATTTTTTAACTTCTTCTGTTTTTTTCTTGGAACATTTAACAAATTTCGATTTATCGGAGATAAGGTTTTTAAGTTTCTCGTGGTAATCATCTCTACTTATATTGGTATAATATTAAAAGTTTTAACTTCTTTTTATTATTATTATTATTTAATTATTATTATTATTATTATTATTTTAATTATTATTATTATTATTATTATTATTATTATTATTATATTAATATTTATTATTATTATTATTATTATTATTATTATTATTATTATTATTATTATTATTATTATTAATATCGACTGTTATTCTTGTATCTATTATTATTATTTTTATTTATTTTATTTTACTTATTATTATTATTATTATTAATTATTATTATTATTATCTATTATTATTATTCATTATTATTATTATTAATTATTATTATTCATTATTATTATTAATTTTATTAATTATTATTATTTAATTATTATTATTTTTTATTACTTATTATTATTATTATTATTAATTATTCATTAATTATTGAAATTTAATATGAATTTGATTTTTTTGCTGTTTTTTTATTTTAATTTATTCTTTGTTTCCAATTAATTCTATTTAAAAAAACTAATCTTCGGCACTTCTCTCTTCTCTCCTCCTTACTCTCTTCTTCTCTCTCTCTCTCTTCTCTTCTATATATATATATATATTATATATAATAATAAATATATAATATATATATATATATTATATATATATATATATATATATATTATACCAATATATATTATAATATATATATATATATTTAAACTTTTTATACTTCCACATAAGGCTGATGAAGTTACTTCAATTTGGTAATGGTGGAGTGGTACATGGGGGGGGTTTTGGGGGCCTAAGAGTAGTTGTGGATAAGAAAAACAGTGTGTCACTAAATGGCAATAAGTATCAAGTGGAATGTGAAGAGTGGATGTCCCACCAAAAACGGCGTCAGAGCTGGGGTTACTATTGTTCCCTCAAATATCATAATGATTTAGACATGAATTTAAATGTAGGGTTTCCTTAAGTTTGCCGATGATTACCGTTACCAAGTGGCCCCTCAGTTGGACAGTGAAGAATGTATAAGTCAACAAAATGATCTTGATAAACCTTTTGGGTGGGCATTATGTAATGAAATTTTTATAGTAATAATTGTAAGGTTCTTCACCTAGGTTTCTCAAATAAAAGTTTAAACTGCGATATGAATGGGGATTGGCTTAGAGCTTGTGGGAACAATAAAAAGATTTAGGTGTGATTATAAGCCGTAATTTGAAAGTAGCTAATCAGTGTTCTGGAAGCAATAATAAAGATAATAGATGGCTGGGCATAATAATGAGTGTTGTTTACAACCAAAGAGTATCGAGTAACTGTTATATAGTATGTTTAGGCGACTACATAGAGTATTGCTGGGCACAGTTTGGAGCCTTTAACTTTAAAGAAAGCACTTGGATATGCTAGAGAGAGTAACGTAGAGCAACAAGGATGATTTTCTAAGTTTGAGGCGTAACGAGCTGATATGGAGAGGCTCGAAGTAGTATAGAATGTTTCGACGTAGAGACGATTTCTCAGGGTACCAGAATACAATTTACAAGTCTAACAAAGTTTTTTACATCTACTTGAGCTAAGGGGCGAGACTCAATATAATTTTATCAAAGTAGAAGCTGGACGGGAAGACAAGGAAGCATAAAATGAAAATTAAGCAAAGCATGCTATCTTGATATCAGAAATGCATTCTTCAGGCATAGTTTTAAATTTGAGAATGTGTGTTGCCTAAACAGGTTGTATAATATAACATTGTGATACGTGTCTATGAATATATATATATATATAGTGTGTATTAATATATATAATATATCATATATAGTATATATATATATATATAGTATTATTATATAATATATATATAATATATATATATATATATATATATTACTTATATATTATATGTATACTATATATATATATATATATATATATATATATATATATATATATTCTATATATATATATATATTAGTGTGTATATATGTTATTAATATATATATATAGGTCGAAATAGGGAACGGAATGTAGCGATGACTGCTGGAAAATGCCACGCCTCGCCACTGGATATATATATATATATATATAAATATACTATATAATATATACATATATATATATAATATATATATATATATATATATATATATATATAGTATAATATATTTATATATATTATATATCACATATTATTATATATATATCATATATATATATATATATATATATTATATATATATATAAATATATATATATTTTATATATATTATATATAAAATTATATATATAATATTATCATTATATATATATAATATATATTTATATTATTATATATTATTATATATATATATATATAATATATATATTATATAAATATATATAATATATATATATATATATATATAGTGATATATATATTATATATATATATATAATATATATATATATATATAATTATATATTTAATTTATATATATATTATATATATATATTTATTTATATATATATATATAATATATATATATTAATAATTATTATATATATATATATATATATTATATATATATATATATATATAATTATTATAATTTTATATATATATCTATATATATATATTTTTATATATATATATTATATATATATATATATATATATATATATATATATATATATATATATATATATATACTATATAGTATATTATATGATATATTATATATATATATATTATATATATATATATATATAATACTACAATAATCTTGTGCTCCTAAATTAAAATGGTATATTCTTATTTAATTATAAACATTACAGATATACATATAAACTTATAACAGTAATGAATGATCATGAATTAATCCACTTAGTTTTATTGTAAGTTTTTTTTCTTATTCTTCTTGCGTTTACTCGCTTAAGTCTATCTGACGCGAAAGAAGTACCTGAGGGACTTGCATCGTGTCTAGGAGTCAGGGGAATATTATCCAAGTGAGCTAATCTTTGCTTATTTAAGATTAAAGTACGGGGGAAAATGATAGTTTGAAGTTGTTGTTTGATGCTGGGCCATCCAGTTACAGGATCCTAGTTCCAATCACGCGAGTGATCAGATATTAGATCCACAATATTCGATCCGTCGACAATTTTTCCTTCGATAATGATTTGGCCGAGATCGTCATATGAAATCTGATTTTTTAAAATATTATATAAACTTATACCTGATTTTTTTTTACCTCTTATGGGTAAACTTTCTTCCAGAATATTTTTAAAACTATCTTCGTTTATCACTTCGTCTTCACATCTGGTGTTAGATTTGAATCATCTATAGTAGTATAGGGTGCACAACTGATGGCCAAACCGACAACCAGGAAGTTGCAACCGGATGTTGCCAAATGTTGCAAAGAACATTTTGGCAACATTTGGTTTTTCAAGCTAGCTTTACGTGTCAAGGTTAGGGTTTTAAGGTTCAGTGAGACGTTTTAAGGTCTGGAAAGACCGTTTTTGAGGTTTGGCCTCTAAAGGGGGGCAGAGCCCCCCAGAAGGAGCTTTTTGGTTCCTAGAAGGTTTTTAAATGATCGATACTATCTTTTGATGGTTTCTCAATCGATTTATTGTGTTTTTTAGCCTATATCGAACGTTATCGTCTGTCTACGTGCTCTGGTTGGGTTTTAACATTGAAAAATATAATCGAAAGAAAATAATTACTATAATTAACATTCGATTAATCGCGGTAGTATTCGTCCATTTTCACATCCCTCAGCGATTTCTCAAAAACTATTAAGCTATAGCTTTCAAACTTGGAATATAATCTATTGAGGTATTCTCTCGAAACGCGACGAGTTTTCAAGTCTCTAAGGATGTATATAGGGGGTACTCCCCGAGAGGTAGCTCAACATGTGCTTACGCCTTGTTGCGGTCGAGTGCTTGGAGAATTAGGCTTAAGCCGAGTTGGGTCGATCGTGGATGACGTAAATCTCGTCCGTAGACGAGATTATACCTGCGTCCCCCCGTAAGGGGGCGCTGCCCTAAATATTAAAATGAATCGGTAGAAGATGAAATTTGGAGAGTTGGGTAGAGAGCCGGAGTTGGAAGAAGGTTCTGAGTCGGATTCCGACTTCGGAGTCCAGGGACACCGGAGGGGGGGTCCCTCCTGAAAATAGAAGAAGAAAAATGCCTGGATGCAAACAGAGGAAGCAGAGAAGAGAAGGAAGAATGGAGGAAGGAAGAAAAATGAGGAAGGGAGGAGTCCTGAGAAGGATCTCAGAGTCAGAGGAGTCGGATGTCAGTCCGGCACGGTGCTGGAGAGGTGCGGTGCTGAGTTAATAATCATTCGTTATAAAAACAATGTTGGTATCCTTATATATCGTTATCGAGTCTGTGATTTCGAAAATAGATGGTTCAGAACCATAAGAAAAAAAAAAAAAAATTAATAAATTTTTTTAAAAAAAAATATTAAAAAACATTTTAAAAAAAAAATTTAATAAAAAATAAAAAAAAAATTTAATTAAAATTTTTTTTTTTTACATTTTTTTATTATGATAAAGTTTATATTACAAATTTACGTTTTTAGCACTACGCTAAAGCATTATAAATAAACTCAGTCATCAAACTGACGCCACTAACCCTTTCCGTAATTAATTGACTAATTTTCTATTGATCTATTGATCTATTGATCTATTGATCTATTAATCTATTGATCTATTGATCTATTGATCTTAAGTAAATAATGTTTTCGGCTAAAATTGTCATGTCTTTACATTCCATATAATCAAGTAATCAGTAATCAAACTACCCTCCTACCCTTCCGTGATCTATTGATCTTTGATCTATTGATTCAAGTTGATCTATTAATTTAAGTCATATTTTTACTAAAATTGTCATGTTTTACAAACATACCCTAAATCAGTAAATAGTAAATAAACCACCAATCAACAGCCTCGTCCAACCTCTGTCCATCTATTGATCTATTGATATAAGTCATATTTTTACTAAATTGTCATGTTTTACATACTACTAAATCGTAATTCAGTAATCAAACCATATCCACCACCTCCTCCTGTCCATACGGTGATTATTATCTATTGATTCCAGTCATATTTTTTACTAAAATTTGTCATGTTTTACATACACTTAATAGTAAAGCAGTAATCTAACAACCAACCACCCTCCTGCGCAACCATGATCTATTGATCTATTGATCTATTGATTCAGGTCATATTTTTTACTAAAATATCATGTTTTAGCCATACCCTAAACAGTAAGTAGTAAATCAAACGTCCATACCACAGCTGCCCACTCATCCATGATCTATTGATTTATTGATCTATTGATCTATTTGGATCTATTGATTCAAGTCAATTTTTAGTATCATTTTTTTGGATAAACATAACATCAAAACAAATTCTTTATAATCATACGAATATATGCTAACGTAAAAGTTTTTACATTAAGAGCTTACTTAGCATCATCTGACCTATGAATATAATACACGACAAACCTGACACACCTTGAACATGAATAAACTGTTAACGTTAAAACTACTAACATTAACAACAGTAAAGTAACCCTAACATAATAAAGCCATCACAAAAAAAAAGGGAAACCGTACCTTTACCCTCAACTTTGTTTAAGCATATCTCTAGCAAACAATGTTAATTTATTTAACATGGTAATATTTACTAAAATTTTATCACAATTGGTTAATTATAATCTGATCAACGAATTACTTCACGTAATAAGTTTCACATCATAAAGTACATAAGCGTAACATGGAGCTAAGAAAATAATGTACAACTTAAAACACTAAACAATTACACATGAATAATCTGTTAATTATAATGTTCCACACTTTAACGTGTAAAAGTAATACATTGCATGCAAAACGTAACCTATTCATACTTTTTCAAGCATATCTCTAACATATTAAGTTAATTCTTACCTGACACAGTAACATTTAGCAAAATGTATCATAACCTTGTCATCATACAGACAACGAATATATGCTAAGTAACAAAAGTTTTTACTTATCATAGTAATCATTTAACAAAATTTTTACATAACTTCTAAATATAATAAACCCCAAAATAATTGCAAACATAACAGAGTTTTTCCAAACTAAATAAAAATTACAAGTTTTCAGTATCTAATATAATAAATAAGTTCTTTGAATAAAATATCTAGTAAAGTGTAATGATTTACTGATTTTAAGCAGTAAATCAGTAAATAGTAATTCAAACCATCAACCCTCTTCTCCTCCATGAACTTTTGATTATTGGATCATTGATTCAGGTCAACATCGAGTAATCATTTCGGTAAACATAGTAGAAATAAGTTCTTTTATATACTAACAAGAATTATGAGTAACATTGTTTTCACATTATAAAGCTAACATAGCAATTATAAGAACTAAGAATATAATGTACAAATGAAAAACCTAAGAACTTAAGCACGAATAAATTACTAAATTAAAAAGTTCCAACAGTAAAGTACTAGCATAGTTAAAACGTATATTCACAGTTTTTCAAGCATATTTAATTAATATGTTATTTTACTTAAACTTTGATTTACGTCGATTGTCGAGTATCATTTTCGGATAAACTAGCACAAAAATGAGTTCGTTATATACTAAAAGACGATTACTATGCTAACATCAAATGTTTTTCACATTAATAAGCTTAGCATCATAAGAATAAGAAATAATGTACAACGAAAACTACAATTTTATGCATGAATGAAACAGTTAACATTAAAAAGTTTTTCACCTTAAACACAGTAAACGTAATAACTTGGTAAACGTAACTTTCTATTTTTCCAAGATATTCAACATTATTACGTTAATTTTAATTGACACAGTAATTTTACAAAATATCATAACCGTTATTAATTATCATAGACCAACGAATATATGTAAACATAAAAAGTTTTATCCAAACATACATAAATAAGTTCTTTGATAAAGATTTTAGTAAAATTGTAATGTTTACATACTAAAAGCAGAAATCAGTAAATCTGTAAATCAACCATACGCTCCATCCATGATCTACTGATCTTTTGATCTATTGATTATTGATTCAAGTCACATTTTGAGTATCATTTGGATAAACATAACACAAAATAAGTTCTTATAATTACTACCATGCATATATGCTAACGAACAACTTTTTTACATATAATAAAAGCTAATAACATAACTGTAGCTAAGATTTAATGTACACGACATATAACACACATACGTCGATAATACTAACATTAACAAACTTCCCGACTCACTAAACAACAGTAAAGTACCTAACTTAGCATACAAAAACCTATTCAAACTTTTTTAAGCATATCTCTAAAATACAATGTTAATTTTTTTACATTAACATCGTAATATTTAAAATATTAACATAGCGTGTCTAATCATTCAATATCTGACAACGAATAATAAAGTAACGTAAATTTTTAATCAAACTTGTAGTATACAAAAATTATCATAACTCGTCTAAATATATAATCCAAGAATAATTGCAACATACAAAGTTTTACGCAAAGCAGTGAGAATAACAATATTTATCCTGGATAATAAAATAAGTTCTTTAAAATAAATATCAAAGTAAAGCGTAATAGTTTCCTGATTTTAAAGCAGTAAATTAAATCAGTAAATCAAACAATCAACCCCTCCCCACCCCATCATGACCTTTCGATGAATTAAATCGATGATTCTGTCACATTTCGGGGTAGCAAGTTTTTTGCTAGGGGTTGACGCCAAGCCAATTATCGGTACTAGGGATGCGCCATGGAATATATGCTAGACACGTTTTTACATTAATAGCTACATAACATAACTGAACTAATGAATATAATGTCAACGACAAACTAACAAACCATCGTACGAAGAAACTACTAAATTAACATGAGGCACCCGCTTACACCCTTCGGGGTGATCTTCCTCTCGGATTCACACTTTAAGGGGCACTCCCTGAGTTTTTTCTTCTCGCCGGTGATGTGATAACTTTAGATATTGGGAATGCAGGCTGTTTATTGTAAGTTAGGTAGTTATGTAAAATATTATATGACAGTGTGAAATTAACTGATTTGTTAGAGAATGATGAGTTTTGTAGATATTACTGTGTTATCTGATGATGATGTGTTAGAAAACGTGAGCCTAGGTTAAGTTTTGTTGAATTAATGCTAGGTTTGCCCGAGAATTTGTTTGTTCCGTTATTCATGTTAAATGATGTTATAATGAAAGAGTGGTTTTAACCTTTTTTGATAAGATAGTGTCAATTCATAGTTCAAGTTGCTGGTATCTTAGATTGGTCACTTTGTTAGGGATTTTGTTAGATAGATACGGTTTACCTGTTGCTGATATGCGGGATAAGTGGGGTATCTGGAGTTTGTATCACTGTTAGCTAATTTACTTTGATAGCAGGGAATTTTCAGATATTAGTGGGTTATTCATACGCGAGGTATGTTAGGTTTGCATTTTACATTATATTCTTAGTTCAGGTTATGATATGTTGCTTTTTGAGCTAAACTTTGTTGGGGATGGGACGGTAGGGGACGGCAGGGATTGGTGGTTTGATTTACTGCTTTAAAATAGTAAACTTTTACGCTTTACTGTGATATTTTATTAAAGAATTATTTTTTATGTTATGTCAGATAAAATTTTGTTTTTTTATGTTATGTTTTGGTTAAAACTTATGTTATGTTTGCAATTATTTTCTTGTGTATTATGATATTTAGACGAGGTTATGATTGAATTTTTTGTTAAAATATTACGAGTTGATGTAAAAAATTGTTACGTTAGGCTTTATATTCGTTGTCAGTATGATGATTGACAGGGTTATGTTAAATTTTTTGTTAAATGTTACGAGGTTGATGTAAAACATACATTGATATGTTAGGAATATGCTTGAAAAAGTGTGAATAGGTTCGTTTTGTACGATGTGCTAGGTATTTACTGTTGTTAAGTGGGAAGTTTGTTAATGTTAGTAGTTTCTTCGTACGTATTGGTATGTTAGGTTTTGTTGTACATTATATTCTTAGTTCAGGTTTGTTATGTTTTTATTATGTAAATAACGTTGTTACGTTAGCATATATATCGATGGTTATATAAAGAACTTATTTTGTGTTATGTTTATCGAAATGATCACTCGAAATGTGAATGATATAGATCAATAGATCAAAAGGTCATGGTGGGATGGTGGGGAGGGGTTGATGATTTGATTTACTGATTTCTGATTTACTGCTTTAAATTCAGTAAACTTTTACGCTTTCTGTGATATTTTTTCAAAGAACTTATTTTTTTGCTATGTTTATCTTTTATTTTTATGTTATGTTGGTTAAAACTTTGTTTATGTTTGCAATTATTCGTTTGGGGATTATGATATTTAGACGAGGTTATGATGATTTTTGTTAATATTACGATGTTGATATAAAATTTGTTACGTTAGCTTTATATTCGTTGTAGTAATGATGATTAGACAAGGTTATGGTAATTTTTGTTAAATATTACGATGTTAATGTAAAATTAATTGTATGGTTGAGATATGCTTGAAAAAGTGTAATTAGTTAAGTTTTTGTACGAAGTGTTAGGTACTTTACTGTTGTTAAGCGTGGAAGTTTGTTAACGTTAGTAGTTTATTCGTACGTATGGTGTTTAGGTATGTCGTTGTACATTATATTCTTAGTTAGGTTATGATATAGCTTTATTATGTAAAAACGTTGTTAGTTAGATATATTCGGATGGTTGTATTAAAGAATTATTTTTGGTGTTATGTTTATCGAAATGATACCGCAATCGTGACATGAATTCAATAGATCATAGATCAAGGAAGGGTAGGAGGGGTGGGGGGGGTTGTGGGTTTGATTTCTGATTTACTGATTACTGCTTTAAAATCAGTAAACTATTCACACTTACTATCATATTTTATTCAAAGAATTATTTTTATGTTATGTTTGGGATAAAATTTTTGTTATGTTTACAGTTTATTCGTTGGTCTGTATGATATATGATAAGGTTTGATGATAAATTTTTGCTAATTTACTTCGTGTAATGGTAAATTAACGTTAATATGCTTGAGATATGCCTTGGACAAGTATTAATAGGTTGTTTTGGACGCATGTTAGTTTATTTACTGGTGTTAAGTGTGGAAATTTGTTAAGTTAACATTTTTTCATGCGTAAGTGTTGTTAGGTTTT
>JABUQX010003148.1:2500-7500 GCA_015478945.1 Trachelipus rathkii
AAACCATTAACACAAGCACAGCTCAATGATTTCACAAGAGATCTAGTAGGACTATCAAAAGAGTCGTCCTAGCTTTTTTGGCTCTCGTCTTAGAGAGAGCAATTTACTGGCACCAGAAACAACATTTTACTGGTACAGAAATAGGGATCAAGAATTCAGGCAGTTCTTTTTTCTCCAGGAAAATTTATCTTTGGTGTATTGTTCGGAGATTAAGGGTTTGATAGAATCTTTAGGAATTGTGTATAAACCATCTGAATGGAGACTATTTATAGACTCATCAAGTAGAAGTCTCAAAGCTGTACTCTTACATAATGGTAATTTTCTTGGTCTGTTCCAGTTGGCTATTCTATCCAACTGATTGAAAATTATGACAATATGAAAACTCTTCTTGATGCCCTCAAATACAACAATCATCACTGGAGAATATGTTGTGATCTCAAGGTACGTTAGAGTAAATTTTATTTTTCTTGACACAAAACTATTAAAGATTAAATTGTTACAAATTAATGAAATACAATGATGCAAAAACTCAAGAAAGACAAATTTACTTATAATGACTTTTACTCAGGTTACTCTCTGGTATTATTAATGCAAGGAGGTTGCACCAAGCATCCCTGCTTTCTTTGTTTGTGGGATAGTCGGACAGACGACAAACATTTTGAACAATATGAATGGTCAGCTCGAAAATCTTTTACACCTGGATTTCAAAATGTCATTGCTAACCCATTGATTGATAAAACAAAAAAAAAAATAAAATCTACTCCCACCACTGAATATAAAGCTAGGTTTAATAAAAATATTGTTAAGGGAATGAATAAACAGAAACAAGCTTTTCTTTATATAAAAAAATGTTTCCACACATAAGTGAAGCAAAATTGAATGCAGGTATTTTTGATGGTCCTCAGATTAGAAGCTTAATGAAAGATCCTGAGTTTGAAAAGACCATGGACGAAATAGAAAAGAAAGCTTGGATTGATTTTAAATTAATTACTAGTAACTTTTTAGGAAAGCAACGAAGTCCCGAGTATAAAGCCATCGTTAGTAATCTGTTGAAAAGCTTTAAGAACCTGGGAGCTCGTATGTCCATAAAACTGCACTTTTTGGGCTCTCACTTGGATTATTTTCCAGAAAATTGTGGGATTATAGCGAGGGAAAAAAATTCCAACGCAGAATATCCGCAACAATGGAAGAAGGTATCAAGGCACTGGGACATAAAGCATGATGGCGGACTAACTTCTCGTGTTTGAAAGGGATGAAAGCTGCGATTAACGACTCCATAAGAGAAAAAAGCAATTAGGTCGAATGTTTTTCAAGTAGTATAGTCCAAGTGTGGCATGACTTAAGAAATCATAAAAAAAGATAAAATACTTGTAGATATAGCGTTTCATATAATAATTAACAATCATGGTTTAAGTGCCACACAATTTTAAGAGAAATAATGATATTCCATAAATTTTTCAAGTATTTTACAAAAAATCTATTTTTTTATTTCTTTATAGTAAAAGTTTTCACTGCAATTTTTTTCTCTTGTGTTTTATTCAACACCAGTTTCTTTTTGAAGAGTCTTTAGCAGTTGCAACACCTTGCAACAAGCTGTCTAGTTATGATAGACACAAAAAGAAACTAAGGAAAGAAACAAATTATGAGAAATACAAATTTTCTTAGAACCAAGAAAAATTTTTCTTGATAGAGAAAAAGGAATATTATTTTCGTGATTAGTAGGGTCGATTCCTATATAAAAACATTTGACAAACATTTGAAACATTTGAAAAACCTTTGACATCACAAAAAAAAAAAAAAATAAAAATAAAAAAAAATAAATAAACGCAGACCAGTGATAATTATAATTAATATTGAAATTTTATTATAAATTTTTATACTTGTAATTTCAGTTGATAATATATTATTATAATTACATAGTTTATAATTATTATTAATTTTAATTTTTAAAAAATATACTTATAAATTTATATATAAATTTACTTAATATACAGTAATAATATATAGCATTTTATTTTATAAAATATATTTAAAATTAGATATAATTATTTATAATTTTAAAATTATAAATAATTATTTGGAATGCATAATGACAATCAATTATAAAAATTATGATAATATGTAATTAAATAGATAAATGTTATAGTTAAATAAATAATAATGTAATTATATATTTGTTTATAATTATCTTTAAAATAAATATATAATTATTTTAATATTTATCCTATTATAATTTATACATGATAAATGTTAAATAAATAATTATGTAATTATATATTTATAATTATCTTTATAAATATATAATTACTTTAATATTTACCCAAATATTATTTTATTTTTAAATTGATATTATTATAATTACATTGTATATAATTATTATTATTTATAAATTTTAAAAAATATATATTTATAAATTTTTATATAAATTTACATAATATACAATAAAATAATATATAGTATTTATATAATATATTATTCTTATTACATCGTTTATAATTATTATTATTTATAATTTTTAAAAAATAAATTTATAAATTTATTTATAAATTTACTTAATATGCAATAATAATATATAGTATTTTATTTTATAACTATTATAAATAATTTCATAACGTTGCATCAGAGTTTGTTCAATTTAATTAGCTCATTTTTATTTGGAAGGTATAATAGATAAGTCTTGTGGGTAACAATTATTATGCGAGATATGTAAACCTATACATAAAGCACATTTGCAAGTTTTTTGTATGCTTTATGCATGCAGGACCTTTTTTGCATACAGGACTGCGTATAATATATAACGAATTTTAACGGCGAAAATGACCAGCTTCGATTTTTGTATCGATTTCACAGTTTTAAAATTGCAAGAGTTGACTCCGGGTTCTCTAATTTAATATTGCAAGACTCCGGCTCCAATATCGTAAAAATTTTATGGCGCCGACTCCGAACACCCATTTACTAATGGTAAAGAAATATTTTTTGATAAGGTTCCGGTTCCTTATAAAATATTTCTTATACTCCGTAACCACCCAAAAATTTTCATTTGTCAGGTTCAATCTCCGATTGCACCCATAATCTTGAGGCTCCGCTTTTTGGACTCTGGATTCGGCTCCGCAGCCCTGGTCATAAGACATATCTATTAAACCATTCATATATATTCTAATTCAGTGTCACTTTTATAACAAAAGAGTTACCTTACGAGATCTAGTCCTTGTTAATTTAGGGTAAATATCATCTAGTGGCTCATCAGGTGATAGGGGTGACCGGGGTGAGCAATCTTTCCACATATAACTGGGGATAGGGTGCAATTCTGATGAGGTTGCCCCACTTGGTGTCTTTTTAACTAATATGGATACTGGGTGATCAATATTTGGTCTGCTTGGGTCTATTTGGTGGACAGAGTCCATACTGTGAGATTTTCTTTCTTGGGTTAATTCATCGTCGTAAAGGTAGTGGTTCTGCTGTCGATATCGCTGATGATGATGAGTTGTCGATCTTCTTGTTAAAGGCGGAAGAGCTCTATTCGTGGTTCTATATTCCTTCATGTCGATATTGCAACTGTTAACTTGGTGCAGTTTTGATTTTCTAGGTAAAGTATTTTCTAATACTTCGCAGTCCCTATCATAATATCTTTGTTCATTTGGCTGACGCAAATTTGATCTGTGGATTTTGGGATAAGGTTCAAAACCGTCCTCTATTTTGTGATCATCCTCTATAAAGGAATCGTCACTATCTCTTCTAAGTGGAAGCACAGGGGTTGATTCTTTAGACTTAACGTGACTTCTTCTAGGCTTTTGGGCTGCTTCAATCGCAGCCTTTAATGAAGGGTCTAGTTCGATTACTATTGAATCGTGGATCGAATCCCTCTTAATATAAGAGACATAATCAGCAGCTCCCCTTCCCTTCCTTCGCTCTCCACCATCTTCAACTCTTCCCCCTGAGTCTTTTGAACCTCGACTTTCAGTTTTCACTTCTAGGGGCGCGCTACCCCCTTGCGAGAACTCAATGAAGTCTTCCATTTCGCGCCAGTTCGTGAGTGACTTGACGCTTGGGGGCTTCGGCTCGGCAGGGGGGCGCCCCGTTTTTCATTTGTAAGCATTGCTGAACATCTCGAGACACTTTTGACCGCAGCAAAGACAGAAACAGAGAACAAAAAAAAGAACCAAGACCGAATGGACGAAGATAAGTTGCACGACAGTAAAGATGTAGACGGTTTTTGAGCACCTGTCAATAAAAGAAAATATTATATAAATAAATGAACTGATAAATAATAAGTAAATAACAATGATAGTCTATATAATATTTGCATGTTTGATGTAAGTGAAAATTTGTGTGTTTTACTGATATTCCTATACAGTTTTATAATAAATTCAGTTAGTTGCCTCTTTAAAAAGATTGTACTATCTGTATTAATAATTTCTTACATCTACAGATGAAGATTCAGTTCCGCTGATGAGGGTGTTTAAATGACACTGTAGATGTAGTTTTGGCATGTACAATACTCCCCATATAAATTTTAAATACCCACAGATGAAAGCATGGATGTTCTACATACAATATGCATTACTATACAGTTACAGATGCCTAACTTGAATTGCGATTGCAATTTCGACACGCATAATAATCCCCTATACAATGTATATGACAATAAACGAAAGACTAAAGTCATTCAGACAAAAACGACTAACGAAGATCAGTTAAACTACCATGATGAAAACCTTAAAATGTAAGAGTCGTAAGAGGTTACTAACCCGCTACCACTAATTTATGCCCTAAGAATGCTCATGCATGCCTCGGATTTGGAGTGCACGCCTGCGCACCTCATCCGCATTTCTAATGAACCAGGGATGATGATGATGATGATGATGATGATGATGATAATTATAATGATTGTAGTATTAAAATAACTTAACCCTTTGAGAGCTCTCTATCATTTGTCCAGTCATTTTTCAACTAACCTAACCTAACCTAACCTAACCTAACCTAACCTAACCTAACTTAAC
>JABUQX010003148.1:10000-21908 GCA_015478945.1 Trachelipus rathkii
GTTTCTTGTGGATTATGCTCCATTCTCAAAAATGTCATTAGATCGTTTGTATCTGATACAAGGAAAAAGGTTGTTTTCCATTTTGAAAAATGAGGTCAAGTCTTTCTATTGGTTTCTATTTTAGCATTTCTTCCAATAATTTCAACTGCTAAAGCATGGAGGCAAGAAGTTCAGTTTTGTCTTTTGGCAATATTAGATCCCGAATTAAATCACTTTACCTCATTTTGCGATATTTTAAACGATTTACTGGCCCAGGTTAATTCTGGTATAAAATTAGAATTTTGCTGTAAAGAATCAAGATATTCTTTTCAAACACCCTTAATATCTTCATCTAGCTCTAGGACTTAACATCTTGGGGGAATGGGAACAGGCAGATCATCTCCTTCTCCTACTAATGGTATAGCCGATGTCATATTTGCATAGATGATGGTTCGCCTTTTCTTTCCCGGCATTCACTTGTTGAAAAAAGTTATCAGGCAGAAAAACAGTCACTTACGTGGTTAGTAAGTTCTTGTCATCTTAAAGGAAAGGCGGAAACCATTGACAATACTTTATTATTTAACCAACCGCAGAAATTTCCTGCACACGAAGGATAGAAAATCTGTGGTGAACAGGATTTATCCTGGTATCCTATTTTACAACTGAAATAAATGGTAAAATCCTGTCTTTATTAATGCCGTTATGTAAAAATTATTCCCACAATAAACACATGTACGCGGAATCTTGAAATTTAATAAATCTGAAATGAACAAAAATTAAATAAAAATAATAGAGCAATCACGCGAGCGAATTATTTTATAATTAACTGAAGACCTACACGAGTCTAGATTCTGAAAGCAAACAAAGGAAATCTATAATATTAAAATTTCCTCCCTTGGTAAAAGAATGTTCAATCAAGGTTGTTAAAAAAAGTTTTTTTAAACAGAAAGATATTGGCCAAAAAAGGAATTTTTCACTATTATTTCATGAAGGAAATTCCAATTTTCCAGGAATACGTGACAAGTGATAGTGTTGAATGTTATATTATCTTTAAGCACATAAAAACACGAATGTATTGACTATTTTAACAGTTGAAAGAAATTATATCTTAATTTGTTTAGATTTATTTAAATATTTAACAGTTAACTATTAAGTACATTTCAAGAGGTTTATTTTATATTTTTTTATTTATATATATTTAATTTATATATTTTATGGGCTACTGAGTCACCCAGGAGAGTATATACCGGTAAATTTTTATTGCACGAGAGCTCCGAAACTCACCGAGAAGTGTATAAATTTATCTCAAAGCTCTAGGATCTCCATAAATACCTAATTTATGGTTGACCTATATGTACCAAGAAGATGGAAAAGTAAACACATCCTTTCGTCTCCAAACTACGCACGATTAAGTTGTTTCTCTCCGAGAAACTAATATTATCGTTCACCGAGAGACACATAGAGTGCTACCGCCTGCACTATATATCCTCGTTAGCCTGGAGTAATAAATATCTCGGGAATTTGTTTCTATAAATAACTCCACATAGAAAAAAAAAATTTGCATATACTCACGAGAGAGTATTGTACCACAATTCCACATAAGAGTAGAGAAGAGAATATCTTCGGATATTCAGCATTCGCAGTGACTGGCCTTGATGAGCGACAACTAGCTGAATTTAATATTCAATATCTTCCCTATCGTGCCATGCACGATACACTGATGAATATAAAAATGTATGAATCTGGAAGAGAAAATGAACACGTCCACACTACTAGAACCACAGAATGACCAAAATAGTCCAGGGAAAAAGTCGCTCTTCATATAAAATATTAGCTTTTATCATATATACCGTACTCTGTTATAAAAAAACTAATTCGCTAACGCAGGAGTATTTCAAACTCGAGATATATATGACAATTCAATGCAGTGTTGGGAAGGCTTCACTAGACGAGAGAGAGAGAATATATTGAACGCAGCTCACGAGAGGGTCGAATTACATGCAACTACACATTCAGTTCTATATACATTTCTACAATAAAAGAATTTTGCGCTACAACCCGATTCCGATACCCACATAGAAATGAAGTTCTATTGTCCGCATCTCCGCGCCCAGTCCTATCCTTCTACCTAAAAATATTATAATATATACTTCACGTCATCACTAGGTTCCAGGGTAAACTCCGTTCACATCAGAGACCCATTATCGTATCTTCCTGAGATCATAACTCTCCTATAAAATTCTCGGAGACCACATCCTCAACCGATGAAAAACAATGTCCATCTAGAGTATCGTGGCTAGCACTTTTAGAAGGCTAATGGACGTATTGCGAATTTTAACACATCTATAACACGAGGCTCCCCGAGAGAGAATCTCACTCTGGCTTCTGCAAGAAAGAAAAGGAGAGAGAAAATAGAAACACAAAAAAAACTAATATATACATAGTAGAGGCTACAATTATATTGCCATAGAGACCTCATGCACTCCTATATATTATTTATCACTTAGAGGCGTCAATATGTGACACAGCAATTCGAGACACTACATAATATCAGTTCACTCACTAAATCATATTACCTGTCTCACTCGTATATTTATTATTGGAGCGACATTTCAGGTCTATATTACATGAGTTAAAATGTGATTGTGTTCACAGAAGCTTTACTTTTACTTTGAAATCGGCGAACATACAGAAAGCCAAGCGCAAGGGTATTAGAAATTTTATAGCACATTTTTGGAAACAATTTTTAGTAGAAGATGTGCATTATCACTTAGTATTGTGCACAACCGTTTGAAACTCTCACACAATCTATGAGAGTTAACAATAAATAATAATAAAATAACTAATATTAATATTACACTATATGAGATCTCAAAAAATATATAAGAACACTAACCAATTCTTAGCTTTTGGTCACGCAGTCTACTGGATGAGTGATTACATATTATTATACTTCATTTTATACAATCTGATTTCTATTTCACTTAATAATAACATATTATACAATTACCTAACATCTATTATATATTATTAATTAATTATTATTAATTAATATATTATATATTTAATTATTATTATATAAATAATTATTATAATAATAATAATAATTAAATGAGTATATAATAATAATAATTAAATAATAAATAATAATAATAATATATAATAATAATAATAATAATAAAAATAATAATAATAATAATAATAATCATTATCCATGCAAAATTTGGAGTTAGGTTAGGTTAGGGTTAATAATAATAAATAAAAATTAACATATATATAAATATAATAATAATATATAATAATTAAAATAATAATAATAAATAATTATAAATAATAATAATATAATATAATAATAAAATATATATAATAAAATAAAATAATAATAAGAATAATAATAATAAAAATAATATAAAAATAAAAATAAATACTATCTTTCTACTTCATTTCTTTAATTCTTCTTTATTTTTGCAGATTATATCTATGCCTCTTACTTATCACATACATGCACTATCTAAGCGCTATTCTTCCATCTTCTTCTGAACACACCATGTATAAAATAAGTTATACATAGATATTTTGAGCAGAAACTAATAACTTGAGTAACAACGTAACTATAAAAATGAGACTCTCGACGCTAGAGAAGCAGATTATAATACTTCTTCTAACTCTATCAATCATAGAGAGGCTGACACTCTCACCACACATTAACAGTTATACTGTCATTATTTTAAAAAACAGCTCATTCTAACATGTGAGAGAGGAGAGTAGAACAAATATAGAACATAGTCAGTAAGAGGTCCATGTTCATACCAAATGTCATCGACAATAGTCTCAAGGTTATATACACACAAAGTTTACTCGCGAGGCGTTTAAGTCTATTAATTGTTTGAGAAAAAAGAGCTGGCACTGCTATGCACAATGCTGTTTTTCGCTGGGAATACTAGTAGAAGATGAGGCCTTGCGTTTGTATCACTAGTATATTCATGTTAGATATGAGGACATTTGCTCCTATGCGTTCTAGAGACGGAGTCAGTAATCGATCTACCTCTATAAAGAAGTTTAGTTAGATTATACAAAAGTGAGAGTTATAGAGGCGCTAGTCAAACATTGTGTACAAACTATTTATATGCTTACTGCACGACACTATAACTACACTACAGCATGGATCTATGAAGGGTAAGGCAGAATTAGGGTTATCTTGGGGATGCTCTCTTGACCCGGTCCCCTCATAATCACATACAATTCTCCATCTACAGCAACAGACCACACTGCGACCAACCTCACTCATCATCTAAACATCACCACACTCGCTTGTCCGCGGCACCACAGCTCTGAGAGCACGAAGAAGGAAAGAGAGAGAAGAAATAGAAACTCGTAGTGTGAATCGGTACCTTATCTTCTCCTTTCCTTAGAGCACTCAGGATTTGTTCCCCCTCCATTTGGCAATCCGAATTTAAACTTAATTTTTCAATAAGTAAGTATTTACATATATAATATCATAATCTCACCTCCTAATTTTTTTTAACTAAATACATCATAATAATGGCAGGACCTCCAGTAGAGCAACAGGACAACCTTTTACACTAATTCAGTCACCAAGACGGAGGACAGAACATTCTATCAACAAATTAGATAAGCGATCCCCTCTGAGACACCGGCCAACGCATACAAGTCATTCCTTAAATCACATAACGAGACCGTATATAGCACAGAGAATTACCTGAAACAGCACAAAACCATATCACATTGTTGCTGCGCTCCACAGCAGGTAACTGTGCTACGCTTCCACAGAAATATTCCAAACGATCAACTTCGCTGTAATCTCAGCTTATACACACTTGTAATTTAAATATATCACTATATCGCCAATGTGTGTACAGAAGACTTTTACACTTCGTTTCATCACATGTAACCTATACATTGCGAGAGAAACACATGATTCCCTAGATACATAAAATCCGATACTATATTATCTTGCATATAGTTATTATAAGACTTTACTTTACCAGAGAGTAATAAACTTCTAAACATGTATATTCTGACTCTTTATCAGACTACACCTTTCATATATGATCCCGCATCATATAATCCATTTACAGTAAAACATAAATACACATATATTAACTCTCATCATCGAACACTCAACACCTATGAGGTCATAACTGTGAGACATATTTTATTCACTGTATCACTATTAAGCTAGATAATCAATCTGCGAATTCCACTTTTTAAGTGTTCAAAGATCTACATTAAAAAATGTCAAACATACACTAACGCCAAAACCAAACGTAACCACAATTTCTAACAAACCTATACCACTCATACCATTATAGCAAACAAGACAACAATGACTCCAGCCCATCTAATTAAAGCGTCTCACATCTACAACCTAACATAACGCAAACACCTAACTGAGGTCCACGCGGAGTCATATTTAGCCTCAGGCTCTAACATCAAGAAACTAATATATTAAAACAAAACTTTTGAGGAGTACCTTAACAACTACTTTCCATACAAAATATCAAAAAGTGAACATAATTTAAAATTTATTTACTTAAATACTTTTTAGGTTGTGATATGATCCACATATATTCAATTCAAGTCTTAAACGGCGATAGAAGGCACTAATGAAATTTATATATAAGGTCGTTAAAGCTTTTAGAGAGCATACCAGATTTGTAATATATATAGTAAATAATTAAGTTATGCCACATATATATCAATCTAAGGATTACTTTAATATTTTTATTTATATTTCAAATATATGAAAATTCTGCCAAAAGTCATGTTTGAGAGGTAATGTACAATATGGAGAGAACACTCGAGACTAGTAAATATAGATATACTATATAAATATTAACAATAATTAAATAGAGCGGCGAGTATGCACTAATTTATAGTACTATTTTTAAGTACATTTGATAACACACTAGAGAGTTTTATATTATTTATAAAAAACACAATTATATCCTTATTTTAATCTGAGCTGGCAAATAAACAAACAATTATTATTATAAAGGGAAGCAGATATTTTTTTAAATATAGTTATACATTATTTATTGATCTAGGAAATTTGAATCGGACTAAAACGCATAAAATAGATAGAACTATCGACTACTACATTCATTCCTAGAATTGGAATATTCTAAAATTCAGTATACGTATTAGACAAAAAATCTCATTTTCTACCAACTTTTTCTACTATTAAACAAATAAGATCATTACTTTAAATTATTATTTTCTTATTTGTCTCTGATTAAACATCTATTATAAACCTAAATACACTATAAACCTATAACCTATAACAACCATAACCTAACCAACCTACGAGAACTTCATACCTCACACCTTATCTCATTATTAGTTCATTGATTGATCATACTATACCGCGAACAAGTGATTGTTACTATATAGAGATGGAAAAATCAAATAGCGATGTACTGCTATTAAAGTTATACGAATCGCATATACACCAATCGTTCATATCTTAAGTATATTTAAGAAAGACACAGGATCACCGAAAAATAGAAAGAGAAAGATGTATTAAGACATATAGTGTTAAAGCTTAGACATTGACAATAGGCTACCGACACTTTATTGGTAATAGTAGAATCTAAGTGCTACCCGATGTTCTGAGTAATATATATTAATCATATATATAGTATGTACAGTAATCATTTATAGAATGCTTAATATTAGGCATGATCCAAATATTTGAGGGGATTTATTGGAACTACTCATTTTAGCCTCTATATACACCAATAAAAATGGACATAAAAATTACTTAATTTTCTCACCGACAATACGAGCTCTCATAGAAAAATACATATAACAGATCAGACTTTATTGGAAAAATAACTGATGTTAAGCATGCAACATTGCGTGCTGAGACATTTTCAAAATAATGATTCGGGGTTTTAAGTTTCACTCGACGGAGGCTTTGGAAATGAAAAGGGATCAACGATACTTGATAAATAATACTTTGGGACAATATTTAATTCAAAGTAATCCGATATCATTTAAAAATATCGACATATTGGCCTAAATAGTAAGGATTCTTTAACAAAGCACTTTACTTTACTGAATTCGGTAATATCATTTAATAAAATATTAATAAATCGGCTTGAAAAATCTCGATTTTTCTAAAATATCAAAAAATACTTAAGCTTTCTTAATAATTTATTGTGCTGTAATTCGACTCACCATCTATGTTAATATATATATTATCCAGTTATAACCTAACTCTGCAGAAAAAAATATTAGTGAAGATATACGTGAAAAAGTGGAAATAATAAAATATATCAAAAAGACTGACTCTAGGTTCAGGAGTAAGATACAACGATGTAAGATCAAAGACTCTTGAAAAAAGTCGACATATCCAAGATATCTTGTACTATAAACTCTTCAATAACTGAGACGATCTATTTCATTTGGGGCGCGAAGATTCATACAGAATAGCGCGGTTCGCTAGTATTTATCCCACCACGAGGTCTAAACAGTTGTGCTTGTAAATTCATATATACGCAAATAATATAATGTTCATTTTTTAACCACAAAGGTGCAATTTCTTGGGTGAGGGGGGCGTCAAAGCACCGGCCTGTGGCTCCCACAATTGTTCTGACACCCTAATATCGATAAGACGATCCGATTGCTCTCTCTTATACATATAAGATTGTGATCCGTTTCTTGCTTCATATTTCCTTTCCGTTATGTAAACTTACTCAGCATATTATAAAGAGAGATCTATTGTACTAAAATACTTCATCCAATAGACATAAAGTAAGGAACTTTACATCCTGTTAATGGGAAACCTTCGAGAAAGGTTCTATGTTTTTTTCGGGCTACGCAGCACTGCTGCACGCGAAGCTTGCGCGTATCCAAGCGAAATATCCGCAGTAGAGAAAATAAAGCACAACGCATCAAACGTTATTCTACCCTTCTTACAGTTGCATATACGAGAGCTAGGAAGATAACTAAGAGAACACTACCATAGTCCACATTTCTCTCTATTGCCGATCAGACTCAATACACTCGTGAAGCTTTGGTTCGCATGACCTATCTCGTTAATCACTAGATGCAGAGTCGCTATTACACGTCTTGAAGGGCTGCTTGCACGCAGGAGATCTTAGTACTAAATATAGACATATTGACACCAGAAATATAGATTTTTTCAAGACATGGTGACCACTTTTTTAGCGCAAGTACCCGCAGTGTAAGAGAGGCGGCTGAGCGATCTGGTCACCTATATGCTAGTGGTCACTGCCTTGAACTTGTGATGGTCTGAGGGACGGTATTTTGTCCTGCCTGGAAAGGAAATCGATGAAACCAGTTCCTTGGTAAAAAAAAAAAAAAAAAAAAAAAAGGAGGAAATGTACCGGAGATAACAAGGTATTTCGTGTCTCAAAATCAAAACATTTCACCGAAATAGCTACAACCAATAATAGTTGGGATATTTTCTTCATAAAAAATTAAAAATTTTGATTTCTCTACATTTTTGCAAACGATTTTAGTGGTGAATTAAGATTTCACTTTAATTACTTCTTTTCATTTCTTTTGACGTGGACATCTTTATATCATCAACACAATATATATAAAGAACTTCACATACAGTAAACTACAAGTAGAATTCAACTATGTAGTATATCATAACGCAGTATTAATCATTATCAACTATCACATGGTATATAATATATATATATATTACATAATGTGTATATATATATATAGATAATACGCGTATATAAATATATCTCTCTTCACCGAGATGGTAACTATACCCATGTAATTTGATATTTATCTGAGTATGATTACCAAAGAAGAAATAATGGCTTAATTCCTAGTACACATTTATACTCTAAAAATATAGAGTATATATCTTAGAGTAAGTTTTTAACAAAAATATAAAACATTAATACTATATCTGACCACCTCATAAGATCTCTCGTACTCGCGTCATGGCAAACATTCCGAGATATACAGAGTACCTGGGAAACACCAAAGGGCTAACGGCTAAAGTATCGCTGAGGCTGAGCAGCACACGTACTTATCGCTGACACCAGCGCGCACTAATATCCACACAATATTGATACAAAGCACACGCAGAGCAGGAGATGTAAAACTTCTATTCAATACACTGCTCATAGAGGTGGCAAAAATAAATAGAACAAATCGTAGAGCGTCACAAAGTGGATATAGCACTCACATGCGAGAGCAACCCTCACTTGACGAGAGAAACCTAACACATAACTGAGAGCACACCCGAGCTGTCGAGAGGCGAATGAACGTCTAGCATTTTCTCACTGAGTATCTCAGCGAGAAGAAGCATCTATTTAAAACTTATGAGAAATTAAGGACAACCCTAATCATATATTAATATAATATATTATATATATATATATTATATAATAATATTATAATATATATATATATATATATATAGTATATATATATATATAATATAATATATATATATATTATTATAATATATATTATATATAATATTATATACTATATATATATATTATATAATATACTATATATATATTATATATAATATATTATAATGATATATATATAATTAAATTATTATATAGTATATTAAATTATTAATAATAATATATATATATATAGTATATATATATATTAATATATATATTATATATTAATTAAATATATATATATTATATATATATATATATAATAATATTAATATAATATAATTATATATAATATAAGTATTAATAATTAATAGAGCCAATCTCACGAGGTCAGCACTATTTATTTCTAATTATAAATGAATAAGAGACTAACATTATTAGGTATACTTATGTGTAGTATTATGACAGACTCAGATAAGGTCTGTACAAATACTCAGTAACAACACTAAGACACCTAAGAAGTTATGATCTGTGTTGTTTGTATTATATTATTATTTATACATACTATATATAGCGCGCAGAGTCACGAGCGTATGCGCATTAACATCGCATGACATAGTTTCATCACTTATACATTATTCTTTGATTTCTTATAAGGATAAGTATACGAGGTTGAATATATTATTACTTCGAAGAAGTGATCTCAATTTCGAGCCGAGACTGTGCTCCGACTCTATAGTGCATCCGACTCGTACTTACATGACTCGAACGCTTACCGTACTCCGGCTACCGGCTTCACCGGCCGCGTTTTAGGTCATAGTAACTCTATGGTACTCCGGTCTGAAGAAAGATAGATCCCGAAGGGGATCACTCTGATTTGTATTTAATGACCCTTATCTGCGACTTAATATATATCCGAGTCCGCACCGTACACCGCATCCAGAGAGTCCACCGCACCCCAACTCAGACATACCGGACAAGTAACCGACGCTGATTCGAGATCATCATCCTCTGGAGTTTATAAATTATTTATATATTAATATAATTATATTATTATATCATTTATTATTAATTATAATTTATTATTATTTTAGCATATTATTATCCACTACTAGAGGTATTCTTAATTCATTCGCATCCGGTTCTGTAGTCATCAATAAACTATCAAGGGTTAGGAAGTTATCGAGTATCTGGCTAAATATAAATTTAGGTAGAGGTGTTATGGGTGAGAGAGTGATAACATTGCTTAGTATATTACGTAAGTTACAACCACATCTATGAGGTATCCCTACAGATAAGGGGGACTCCACCACCCCACCTAAAAAATCGATAAGTGTTCGTATTGCTGAAATATTTGTAGTGATAAGGATTCAATAAGAGTATGATTTTCTAGAAAAATACTTGGTATGTATGAACTGAGGTAGTCGGCTCCGGTCACCTTGGATGCTTGAGCCATCATATAGCCGGTAGACCTAAGATTAAATATACAAGTCGTATTAAACAAACATAATGTTGGAGTGTTTTATAATATGAGGATTATTACTAGAGTTATATATATATATAGTCGTTAAATATTATATACGAATAATTATTATTAATTATTAATTAATAGATCCATGATGTAGAGGGATTTACTAGACCCACACATTTAAAGGTATTAGGAGATCTGAACTAGTAATAAAATAAATAAGAGTAATGAGCACAGTATAGTGCATTAACAGAGGAAGATTAAGGAAGAAAGAAGATATAATAATAGAGAGTATCCATATTTACCGAAGACACATATACACTATTTATATGCTACATATATAATGAAATAGAGAAATTAATTTAGGCTTATTGTGGAGGAAATGGTACACAGATACTCAGATAAGTTGTCAATCGACAAATACAGTAAACATAAACAACTGTCGACAGTTTGTCTGGATTTGTTTGGGTGAACAGGATGAACTGACGCGCGCGCGCAGGCGGCAGGTATGAGCGCATACTAACATTTAACACATACTCACCATATATTATTAATTATTAATTAATTAGTTCCAAAGAAATTGAGATCACGGAGTGATCTCAATTCGAGCCGACTGTGGCTTACCGACACACACGTAACTCTGACTCTGAACCCGGCTCCGAGATTATTAATATTCCGGCTACCGGCCCGGCCGCGGTTTGGTTCAGACTCTACTGACTCGGTTCGAGAAGTGATATCCCACCGAGAAGGAGATCACTTCTGATTGTTTTTAAGCCCTTCTGTCAGAACTATACCCGAGAGTCTATCACCGAGCACTCGCACAGCCCCGCTACATCAGCATACCTGAGACCCTATATATATTCACCAGCACGCTAACACCGTACGCGCACCGCACCGCGAACTGAGATTCACGCGACTCTAATCTTCAATCCACTGATATTATATTATCCAATAATTATTATTTATATATTAGGGTATATGTATTGGAATATAGTGATTAATTTTTTTAATTTTAATATTTATTGCATAATTTATCACTTTAATCCTTCTATTTGGTATATAATATTTTGAGTCCATCATTTTC
>JABUQX010003149.1:0-32500 GCA_015478945.1 Trachelipus rathkii
TATATGACATTAAAAGTTACTTATATATTATAATATATATATATTATTAAATACAAACAGCAATTATGTAAAGTAGTAGGTGTAGTCACGGTCGTAATTTTTTTTTAGCACAAACAAGATAACTATATTAGGTTGGCAATTAGATCGGTGAAAAATAAATGGTTTTGGGAACCCTGCTCTAGTGGCGTTCATACTTTACTTTAATTTGGTTAGTGATCAAATAATACATAATTTAAGATAGTAAGTACTATAAATCTATCATGATTGAACATTAATAAATTTCCAAATATCGGTGCTTATATTTAACTTTATTCGAGCTACTAACTAGACCATCTAATATAGTAAAAAGTTATATAGGGCTAGTTGTAACTGTACATATAAGTAAGTTAGGGGTCTAGCTTTATTACGTGATAGAGTGATCATTTACATACCCTCAACTAAAATGAGTATATTAAAAACTATTCTATTATTTAGGGGTACTCGCTCACGATGGGGTACTAGTAGAGTGGAGGGACGTTTCAATACTCATACTGAGTATATAGGGATGGTCGGAGGAAACCCCGCGACTACTCACCAATATTAGCATAAGCTAGCGGGGTTTCGGACCCATATACTCAGCCGGAGGGGGTGTATTATAACCTCACTATTATCCACTTAGAGGCCTAGAAGCGACCCCGATCCTGAATCGGGCGGAATTACCGTCTCGGTAATTCGTTAGTGATTATATATCCCCATAAAATAACAATTATATTCAAAATGCCACGGGACCTATTTTCCGTGTATAATTCATTCAATCATTTCAAATTTGAAGAAAATTTTACTCTTTGTTCGGGACACTTTGATATATATAATATATATATATATATATATTAAATTATATATTTCATTTAGATTATATATAATATATATATATTATATATAATATAGTAGAGTATATATAAATAAATAAATAAATTCTATATATAATATACTATAATAATAAGTTATAATAATAGGTACCTCAAAATATAGGATATTAATATATATTGGGTCTGTAACTACGGTGATATATCGAATGAATCGGATATATAGCGGACTAGTATATTATCGAGAAAGATCAGAATATTAATAGATATGGTAAGGGTACGATAAAATGTCCAGTGTTTTCACACGTATTATATGGGAAATACATATATAATATCTAGGGGTCATGACTAGGTGTGAGAATGACAATATTTATATAAAAATTGAGGATATGAACGTTATATTTAGTATAATATCAGTAGTTATTTGTATATCAGGTTCTTTAGTTAAATATCAATACATCGGATGTATTAGAGAAATATAGATATAATGTAAATAAATTATATGTATGAAACTGGTTTGGATATATATTATATATATATATCTATTGGTTTCTATGTATTAATTCATTTAGTAGTTATTTGAATTTTCAAAAGAAATTAAGGTATTTCTTCTTGAGAATTGTGTTCACTATTTCAGGAATTTGCTGAAAATGGAAATATACAGTAATGCGGCTTCTTAATTAGCATGTGGATATGCAGAGCCAGTTGAAGTTTGTTGGTACGATGTGGACAAAATGGAATAAGAATAATGGGTCGAAAACAGAAAAAGTTGGTAAAACTCGCAAACAGTTAAAAATGGAGTCCATAATGAGAGGGGAGATAAAAGAAAATTTGCCTGTTAGAACGTAAAAAAGTTCAATAAATAAATAGGCCGAAAGCTTGAGGAATAGCTTGTAGCATTGAGATAAATTCAAAATAACATTGGATATCTGAAAGAGATGTCCGAAATAAAGTAAGAAAGAAGATGTTATACAGAAATGCAATAGCAGAACATATGGAGAGATTAGTGACGAATATTTTACATGAATAAAAAGTCGTAGAAATCTTGAAACGAGAAAATTAAATGCAAGAATTAATAAATACCTAGGAAAGAATAGGATAACGAAAGGAATGGACACAAAACGCGATGAGGAGTATATGAAGAATTTAGTTAGTCGTTGTAAACATGTGAAAGGGGTAATCTTGGGGTAACAGAGGCCGAGATAAGTATAAAATGAAAAATGAGTATACAGTATATGATTATGAAGAGATAAATCTAAGAAACAGTGCGGATCCCTGGAGGTGGTGAAAAAGATATATAATCTGATTTAGGTGGAGATAAAATAAGAGGGCTTTCAACGATAAAAGAAGGATTTTAGGGAGACTTGTCGTTTGTCTCCGAAGTCGCAGTGGGCGAAACAAGGCACGCAGGAGAGTGTGGGTTAAGAAGAGTCGCTATGAGGTAGTATAGGCGGTGGGAGGGGTGGGATTGGGACGGGGGGAAAACATGCATTAGGCTTGCAAGTCCCATAACATATATCATGAAACAAAGTATAAATTGTCTTATAGGATACCTCAATGGATGAGGTAGATAGCAGCGGCTAAACATTACCTCTCCAAGGTTAGCTAGTTATGGTGCATTCGGGCGAGGGAACCTTCTTGCGCATATGAAGGAATAGAGCTTATTTGTATAAGCGTGGAATAGTATATTTCTATTTATGGCTGGGTTAGCTGCAAACTAGGGTGATTATCAAATCTCCTGAGAAGTATATAGAGCGTGGTTGGTCGCCCCAGCTGTACGACGCTGAGATTTTGCACTTACGGCTCTTTGTTGCCAGCGGTTCTGAGACGGTAGCGAAGAATTAGCTAGGGGGCAGATCGGCCAAGCGTGCACCACACATTACACTATCCTTATTAAATCTAATTATTATATGTCGATTAGATGTCGTGCATTAATTGAGCTCCTACGGAGTGAGCTCAAATTTGGAGCAGACTTAGCTTCAACCTTGGTCTCTCTGCGGTTCCATTCTCAGCACCTAGCAACATTCGTGCCGTAGCGGTGCGTGCTGCATCGAGTGATGTCAGAAATCGTCACTGAAAACATATAAAAATAAGTACACTTTCTTTTTTAGATAAATAAAACTTGAAAACGAGAAATTAAATGTGAATAATAATAATAAAAATAAATGAATTAAAAAGGATATAAAAAGGACTAAAAACGCTGAGAGTATATGATTTAGTATTCTGTAGAATGACAAGTGCACAAGCAACCTTTAGCAACTAATACTCGTAGTGTAAAAACAGAAGAGAAATACATGGTGGAAAAAAACGTAAGTAAAATAGATTAGTGTGGAAAAGACGTCTCCCCACCATAAGTCAGGTATAGGGGACACTCATTGCTTTTTTGGCTCCTCTAGGTGAGCGAAACTATCCGTAGAGATCTGTTAAGACGGTAGTGAAGGTAGTAGGGGTGGGTGGGGGGAGGGGGGGAAACATGCATCAAGAAGTTGCAATGCCCTGACACATTATATCCGCATGAGAGCAAAAATAGATGTCTAATGGATGATTGTTAAGTCAGGCTCGCCAAACAGTTATCATCAAGGTTTAGGATAGTTATGGTGACCATGATGAATAGATGACAGCCCACTTTTCGATAGAAAGGGAGATAGAGGTAATTGAGCATCAAAATATGGAATATAATCTATGTTAAATGGGTATAGCACTTTGAATAACAGGGTTAAATTATTTCAAGTCTCTTAGAAGTATATAGAGGGGGGTATTCGCTCCACCCGAGGATAGACAGCTGATATCGCTTACGCCTTTGTTGCGGGTTCTTGTAGCGAAATAGCGTAAGATTAGCTTAATAATCGGGCAAGTATTTATGCCACGTACTGTACACACACTACATCCTATTATCTCATTAATTATTAATTATTATCATTTAGTATATTATATATATAAAATATATATTATATATATCATATATTATTATATTATATATATATTATATACCATATATATATATATATATTATATATATATATATATTATACTATATCACTATTATACGTATATATATATATATATATATATATATAAATATATATGATAACTATTATATAGTACGTAGTACAGTTGGGTTGCAACAAGGCCAATCCGCGTCCCGGTCGTGCACTCCGGCCGGGCAACGCAGGTACACCAAGAGTTGGTCTCTGCTAAAGCGAGAATAGGGCGAGGAAGGGTATAGCCATAAGAAGCACTTCCCCAATACTGCTTGCAGAACTCAACGCGCTGCGAAGCGCTCGAAGCCGGACAGATACTTTACCGAAAACGGCACGCTACTTTCGGTCGAAGATTTACGGCAAATGATCAGGGAAACAATACTGTTTAAAGAATTAATAGGTGTGCCATCACGACAAATGTGGTAACACTATCGGATGATAAAGACGGAGAAATAATAGGATATCATGAAGGAGAGAATGATAGATACTTGATGGGGATGGCGGAGAGTGAGAGTGAGGGGTGTGAGGAAGGGTAAAGAAATCGGAGATAGGTATTTGATTCTGGATGTATAGTGGGGGGTGAGAGAAGATAAGAACAGTCATGGTGTTCGGCGAACTTATGTGGGCCTAAGACTGTACTCATGTATAAAGAAGTAAAAATTATAATGAGGAGGTTGAATGATACCTGGCGATGGAAGATAGGACCGTAATTTAGAATATATCACCAGATTATATGCACCACAACTGGGCACTCAAGCAGGAGGAAAAAACTAAGATTTATGGAATTGATCGGAGGAAAGAGGTGGGGGTGGGAGGGGAGGGGAGAGGTGCGTTGTTATTGGGAGATTTCAACGCTAAGTAGGAAAGAGGAAGCAGAAGATTGGAGAGCTAGTATGGGACCATTTGAGAGGTCAAGAAACATGGAGGAGGGCGTTGATTGAATTTTATGTGTGAGAAACGTACCTAACATAATAATGAACGACCGTTTTTTCAAGCACAGAGAGAGTTCCATTCTCTTACGAGTATAGATGGAATCAGGGGCGTAAGTCGCGAACAATTCGAATCAAAATCGGTGATAGACTACATGATAGTCTCTGATAAAAGGATGGTTAGGAATGTTAAGGTGATCCCGGGAGTGTCCTTAGATGCGGACCATCATAGACTGGTGGTGGTGGACATGAAGATAAGAGGGGAGGGAGGAGTAAAATGAGCAGAGAAGAGTGCAGTGATCAGAGTGGAGAAGTTAGCAAAACAAGAAATGAGACGAAATTATGAACGGGAATGCAGGTAAAACCCTAAGGAAATGGAAGAAGAAAACGAAGACTTGCAGGATGTCATTATCAAGGAAGTGGCAGAGAAACTCTTGGTAAAGAGATGCGGTATGGGAAGGGGAGTACTAGGAAGAGACTACATCAAGTGGTGGATACGAAGAAGTGAAAAAAGCAATTAAGTAAAACAGGGAAAATGAGGAGTTGGCTGAAAAGAAGAACAGCGGAAGCAAGGGAGGAATATGTACAGGGCAAGGAATGAGGCATGAGAGAATAAGAGGAGGGCACAAAAGATGGAGGCGGAGAGAATTGCAGGAGAATGATAACGAGAGTGTGGGCGAAGGGAAGAAAAAGATATTTAAGATGGCTAAGGCGTATAGAAAACAAAAAAACGTAACTAGAAATATAAAGATAGAAACGGAGAGATTTTTGTGAGACTGGAAGAAAGAAATGATAGATGGACCGAATGCTACGAAGATCTGCACAGAGTGCAAAACAGAGAACGAAGGAGGAAGAGCTGTAGATCAGACGAGGGAGGAGGAAGAGGAGGGAGGAAGGCAGAAGAGATATACGGTAAAGAATATGAGGGAGGCTATAAAATAGGGTGAAGAAAGGGTAAAGCCCAGAGAGGATGGAGTGGGCTAGTGGAAGTTGTGGTTGGAAGGGAGGAAGGAGGTTGAGAGGGAGAATCATCAGTTTGATGACAAGTGTTGGGAGAGAGGGGAAAGGATGCCGGAAAGGTTGGGGACAAAAGCAGATTAACTAATCTCGAATATATAAAGGTAGAAGGAGATTGCAGAAGCTGTAATATGTTAGAGGCATTTCACTGATTGGACATCTGGCGAAAATATACAAGAATACGTTGGAGGAGTGAAGGCTGGAGAGAGGAAGGTAGGCCGAGACTCGGAGAAGAAACAGTACGGGTATAAGAAGAGGAAGAAGGACGCGGACCTCTTATTCCACACTAAGAATGGTTTCCGGAGGAAGATGCTGGAATATGGCCAGAGATTCTTTGTAGGCGTTCATCGACCTGCAAAAATCATTTGAATTCGGTGCCAAGGTAAAAAGCTCTGGAAGGCTATGGAGAGGTAATATGGAGTGGAGGGGTTAGATTTAATAGAAGGCATAGAAAGTCATGTATGCAAAAATGCAGTTGTAATGTTAGAACTGAGTGGAAACGATAGATGGTTGAGGTGAAAACAGGAGTGAAAGCAGGGGAGTGTTTCATCTCCACTGCTGTTTATATAGTATTTAGACGTGGTGGATAAGGAAAGTGAAAATGAGACTGGGAGAATTTGAAGGGGGATCATAATGGCATATGCGGACGATATGGCATGTTGGATGCGGAGAGAGAGAGACGATTCGAGAGGGGGTGGAGTTGTTTACGGAGGAGTTTGGAGGAAGCAAGGATGAAGATGAACGTACAGAAAGACAGAGATATTTAACAATAACCGGAGGAATGAGGAGGGGCATGAGGATGGTTCGGTTAGAAGGGGAGGACGGTAAAGGCGGTAAATACACCGTGCAATCCTATCTCACGGAGGATGTTTTAGCAGAAAGGGAGGAAGTGGGGAAGGAGAGATTACGCGAGAAATGGAAAAGTATGGATTAATTGTGAAAGCTGTATACCCCCCATGATGAAAGACAGAAACATCAGATAAGAGGTTAAAAAAGTGATTTTTACAGTATACTGACTCCTACGCTGCTGTACGGAGCGTTAAGCTTTCACCGAAGAGAGAGAGAGTAGAATAAGCCAGCGGCGGAGATGAGGGTATTAAGTACTATGATTGTATCGTAGAGAGACAGAATAAGGAATGAGTAATTAGAGAAGATATAGGTGTGAAGATGATACTGAAGATGGATGTTGGTGAGATTGGATGGTGGGGACATTGGAGAGGATGGAGCAAGGGACAGAATGCCGAAAAGAAGGTGGGAATGGACACCAGAAGACCAAGGAGAAGAACGAAGAAGAGATGGGCGGTAGTCGGTGGAGGACTCTTTGGAAAGATGTCAGCTACCAAAATATGAGTATATAGCAAAAATATCAGTGGATATAGGGATGTCTGGAGAGACGCTTGCGCGGCTCTGACAGGATGAAAAATCCTTCCTGGAGAGGAAAAGAAAAAAGAAAAGATATAAATATTATATATTATATATTATAATATATATACATAATTATATATATTATATATATATTAATAATATAGTTATATATTATCATATATTATATACGATAACACATAGGATACTTGCGTTAAATTTCCCAAAAAATAAAGGAGAACCGTATAAAAAAACATCATTTCAGTTCTATCATCAAATTCGAAACTCTAATTCCAGAATGTCCTCTTTTCCCTTATCTCTACGTCACCAATTGCGCAGCTTGCCGCGCCGAAATAACATCCTCACGTGTCTATTCTTGTTAGATTGAGAATAGAGCTTCCATACGTCAACACAACCGTTTACACCATTAGTTCTGTTTTATATATTTCCATTTTTAAATTAAATTTAATTTTTCCACAATCTAAAAAATCAGAACCAACAATTTTCTTTTGTCTTTATTTCTTTATTCGACTTACGTCTGCAGACTAACTCAAATTGTAGAGAGCTAGTGAATTAGATTGTCCGATGTTACAACCAGACATCTCGACGGCATTCCTTTGCCACCACGTAATCTCATTTAATAATTCTGGCAAAGTGATATTGGTTTTATATATAATTAATTTTATAAATTTTCAGTTATGCTTTCCTCCAGGAAAAGACAATTAATAGATTTTTTTTTAAATTTGTATGTAATGAGAAATTGTTTGTCTCTTTTCGCGTCCTTTGAAAAGATTTAATTTTCTTGATAAAGAATTTCCCATCTTCCGATCTACTTCCCAACCCTTTTTCCTCCATGATGCTTCCCTTCTCAGCCCAGCCTCAAAATTAACTTACTTGGATACAGTCTTACTGGGTACTCAGAAAGAAGCTTCAACCATTATTTCCTGGTGAGTCCCCCCGGCTAAAAAATTTTTTTAGTAAATTATAATTTATGTTCATACAAAAGTTGTACTAATCCGTGTTCTAATTTCTTTTAGAATTAGTAGACTCTTTTAGAAATTCTTTGAAAAGATTTTTAAAAGGATAACGTGTTATGTAATAATAATTCAAAGAAAATACTTTAGGAAATTGATTTTTGATCACTTGTGGCATTTACAAGATTTCATATCATTATTATGTGCAACAATTATATGTATTGCATATAACACAATTAATAACATAATATTACATAACATTTTTAAGAACAAAAGTTTTATTTAAAGAAATGAAAATCTAAATTTTGTTAAACAATATATGTAACTTAATTGAAAATCTCAAGTTAAAAGTAATCTTTACCTTATTTAAAAAAGGAGTCAATATTTTTGATTTATTAGGACGTTTCGTGAGTGCGACTGTCCACTTCATTCAACTTAATTAAAGGTGTGAAGTTGAGGGTTACGTTCTCGAAACGTTCTAATAAATTAGAAGAATTTCTTCCTTTGTGTATTTTGAAATATTTCTTTTGACACGATTATTGTGTCTTTTTAAGAACTTTTCCCTTACCTTAATTTACCTTTTATGATAAATTTTTATTTGAATAAATCCTTAGAAAACTGAGAAATTTATTTCGATAATTTTATAAGAAAAATTTGAAAATGTTAAATTTAAAAAATGTATAAACTAAATATCGTTAAATGTATATAAAATGAAATTGTGTTTTGTTGCATGTGTATGCAAAGTACTCAGTCATATCATTTTTTCCTTACATGCAATTCCTTTACTATTTACCCTTGAATTCCAACCTCTTACTGTCTACTTTAAAAAATGTACACCAAAATCATAAAAACTTAATTTTCAGAACAAACAACCATTTGAAGTATCAACAACGACGTTATTAAAATTTTCGGAAAATAAAAGGAAACATTTATTTTATTTTAACAAAAACGTCAAAAAAGTTTCGTGACGGAATAAGAAATTCTTATGACCAAAAGTTACACTTGTATGTCTAAACTTGTAAAAGTTAGACTACTTTAAATTTCAAGCATTAATTCCCTCGATCGATTCATTTACGTGTCTTCAAGTCTTAGCTTTAAATAATTTTTTTTTATATTGGGTGTTAAAATAGTTGTGTCCTAAGGCGCTCGCTGTACTCTGGTAACACTGGTATATGTTTTTATATATAATATATATATGATCTAGTATTATACACATCTCAATAATCCTCGATAAATATAAATATAAATATATAAATTGTCTATAAATGGTTTGTATATACTAGTATATATATAATATATGATATAGTATATATATATATATATATATATATATATCGGAAGTTCCTGTGGCTAAAACTCTAAAACTTAACTATCGCGCTATCCGCATCCGCAATCCACAGATAGTGATTTTAACTATGCCGCATCCGCATCAGCATCCGCAATATGCCGATATAGTGAAAAAGCACTATCCGCTACACCTCTAAATAATAATATATTATATATATATACGGGTAGTATATAAATATATCATATATTATATTTATATATATATATATTATATATATAGTATACCTATATATATATATTATATATATCATAGTATATATAGTAGTATATATATATAGCACTTAAGAGTATGGGGTAAAGAAAGCTGCATACACAGGGAATTGGATAAGATTGGTGTGAAGAGCAAGGAGAAGAATGGCGAAGTAAACACGCATGAACAGGACAAGTTCACCGCAAAGGCACAATCATCACTGAAGATGCGCAGTATATAATATCAATGTATATTGATTGAAAATAGTATAGCTATCATCGTCTATAGTTTATATATATAATATATATAATTATATATATAATAGTATATAGTATTAAGTAATATCTATATATATATATATAGTATATATATATATATATCAGATTAGGTAAGTTAGGCTAGATTATGTTAGGTTAGGTTAATTTAGGTTAGGTTATGTTAGGTTAGATTTTATTTCAGCAAAAAATTTTCCATTTCGATGAATTGTTCTCGATATTTCTTCTTAGACCCCATGCAGAAAGACGTCTCAAACAAGATCTCCAAGAGACAAGAGACAAGAGACAAGAGACCAGAGGTATGAGACCAAGATCTCGAAAGAAGAGTCTTTTGAAATATTTTTATTATAAAGAGATAAATAGTGATCAGAACAGTTCGAAGAACAAATAGAGATTAGAGATATTTAGTGAGAGAAAATGAGTTAATAAATGTAAAAATTCCTAGACTCCACCCTATTAAGAAGAGCTGTATGAGTAAAACCATCCTCAGATATGTGGTGCAAACTCCATACAAGAGCTTACAAAATTCTTACATAAGTGTCAAAAAATTATGAAGTCCCTTGAGAATGCATAATATGTCTTAATTTATTTAGTGAATCTTTCCAAGAAAGTTAGGCAGCAAAAAAAAATGTCAATCCCCATTATATATATATATAATAGTCTAAAAAAAAGTATATGATTATATATACATATATATAGGCTATATAGCTATATATATATATATATATTAGTATATTATATATATATATATATATATATATTATATATATATATATATAAATATATTAGTAGTATAGTATATATCATATATTGGAAGGTGTTGCTCAATAAGATGAGTTTTTCTTATCTAATCGTTTATTATACTCTAAATCAGGAACAAGATATAAAATTTTTTTAAAGTAATGAAATAAATACATACATACAACACATACACACACACGACACACACACACGAATTTCACACACACACACACACACACACAGCACACAGCACACACACACAGCACACACACACACTCACACACACACACACAGCACACACATATATTATTATAGTATATAGTATTTATATGTATAAGTTTATATATATATAATACTATATAGTATATAGTATATCTATATAGGTATATATATGATAATATATTAAGATATAGCCTGTATATGTAGATTAGTAGTTATTAGTATAATACTTAACCGGTCCTCTGAGTAATGGATTAGGTGGTTTAATAACATATACAAATGAGATACGTAGACCCTCATAGTATTTTAAGCGAAACGCAAACACAAATTTATAAAGAATAATGAAACGGTTATATCGACAATAATAACAATAACAAGAAGAAACGATCATTTGAAATACGGGGTATGGAAAAACGTCCCCCACCCCTAGCTGTTCACCCCGTCCGTACTCGAGCCCACTCACTCTGTTTTTTTTTTACATATTTGTAGTAAGGCTCTTGATATACGCTGATGTGGTAATTGCGGTTTTTTTCATGTAAGATGTGTAGTCGAGATATTTCATTTAATGGACACAAGCATTATTTTTTTTACATTTTTGTAATAAGCTTTATAACGACTGATTCCAAATATGTAATTGGTTTTTTTCTGTAAGTGTTGTACTTTTCGAGAGATTTCATTTTTAAAACAATATTTAACATAAATGTGAATTGTTTAAAACAAACTATTTAAAATATTTCAAACTTTTTGAATCCTGTTCCCGATACCACTGAAATTCATTGCTGGTATCATATAGTAGTTAGAAATATATCAAAGAAAAAAAAAAAAAAAATCCAACTGACGGAGTCGTAAACAGAAAAGGGCCTATATATATATAGTATATATATATTATATATATATATTAGTATATATATACTATTGAATATAATATATATTATATATATGTATTATTAGAGTAGTATATTAGTATATAGTTGTGGGTATAATAATATATATGTATAGTATAATATTAAGTATAACTGTATGATATATACAGTCCGTAGGGTAGGGCTTATTGAATGGAAAGATTTAAAGGAATCATTAGAAGATATAAAGGTTGAAGTTAAGAAGAATATTAAATGTTTACAAGTTAGTTTATATAGTACAGATTTAAATAACTTGTAAATTTAATAATTTCTCCTTAACTTCAACGCTTTATATCTTCATAAATTGATTTCCTTCAATTTATCATTAGGCCCTGCCTACTCGGTTAATATTTGCACTAGCGCATCACTGCTTTTAACTATATATATAATAATATATATATATATTATGTATATTATATATATTATATTATACTATATAGTGTATATATAGTATAGTATACTATATATAATATACTAATATATAGTATATATATAGTATATAGTATATAGTATTCATATATAGTATATATATATATATACTAGATATATATGTATACTATATTATATATATATATATATCATTATATATTACTATTAGTAATATATAGTATATATACTATAGTAATATTATATATAGTTATGGTGTTGTATATATATATAATATATATACTATATAATATAATATATTATATATATATTATATACTATATATATATATAGTTAGTTATATAGAATATATTATATAATGTATATATTTCTAGTTATAAGTATATATTAATAAAAATGAATAGTAATATAGTTATATATATATATTATATATATATATATATAGGTATACTATATATATAGTATAGTATATATATATGTATATATATAGGGTATATAGTATATATATATATATAGGCCTGTTATGTTTTAGCGACTCCGTCAGTTTTGAATTTTTTTTTGTTTTGTTTTTGCATAATGAATAGAGGTTGTATGAATTAATGAATCCTTTATGTGGTGACGGACATGATTCAAAAGTTCTAAATATTTTTTAATATGTTGTTTAAAATAACTTTATAATCCCATAAATTGTCAATAAATGAAATATCGTCGAAAAGTAAGCGATAGTTAGCCACCACTCACTCTCTTCGCCATATAAAGCTTATTGTAATAAAAATCAAATATGGAAATATCGCTCGAAAAGTATGATACTTGAAGCACATAAATACTTTTCTGAGAAAGCTCTCCCAGCCTTATACGAAAAATTTAAAAACAGAAAAATATTTAGAGGTAGGGGAGGGGGCGCGAGGAACGCCTCGCGAACAGGAGGACCACTCCATAATCCAAAGAGGCGGGGGTTCCGGAGACCTCGCCGAGGGTGAAAGTAGTCCTGAGCCCCCGTCGTTCCCGTAAGTGCCGAGAGACTCCGGTACCGATCTTGCATGCCTTTGCGGTTTACGCCTTGGTATTCCTCTTTGTAAAAAAATAAAATGTAAAAATAAAACTGACGGAATCGTAAAACTAACTGGTCCTATATAGTTTTGAATCATGTCCGCCGTCACAACTTAAATTGATTGTTAGGAATATATAATGAAATTTATATGGAAAAAAAAATATCAAGCTGATCGGAGCCGTAAAACATAACAGGTCCTATATATATAGGCATATAGTATATATATAATATATATATATATATCTATTATATATATATAGCTATATATGAGGAATGTTATATATATAAATTATATACATCTATATATATATATAATAATTATACATATATATTAAAGGGGTATAAACGGGGAAGTTAACCGATTTATATCGAACGAACAATGTAAACGATTTTTTCGATTATTTTCAAGGCAATAGAGCGTCTTAACAAGTTTTTTTTTTTTAACTAAGGAATACCCAAGATTCAATCGTCCAAGATGGGAAATGAGTAGGGTCTCGTCGCCTGCAGCGGGGGAATCGGACGGGGGAAGGCTTCGGTCCTCCCCTCTGTCCCTGTGAGGCCGTACCGTGCGGTCGAGGCCCTTAAAAAAAATTATTTGAAACATGTTTAACATAATGTAACACAATTAAATGGTCATTTACCTGGAATATTTTTATTGGTAACTATCGCTATCTTTATTTTGAAGTTTTAGCTAACACGTGACAGTGCAGGGCTGCACGAGAGCAGAGTTCTGCGATTTCGATATCATGTCTCTTATGTAACTATCTTTTAAAGGACAAGTGCCTATATATATATATATATATGTATATATATAATATATATCTATATCATATATATATAAATGTAGGTATATATATAGTATTAATATTATATCAATATATATATATATAGGGGTATATATATTGGTGAAGGTTACCATAAAGGTAAGGAAATAAGCTATATGACTTTAGTGTGCAGTTGTGCGTCAAACCTAAAGACATTGAAAAAATTTCGGAAACATTACAAAACACTTTTGTTAAATTGCATTTTAGATATATTTTCTTTTTGTTTTTTTTTTTTTTCATATGATATACTTTACTTCGAAGGGACGCATGCTTTGTCGTGGTACTTTTTTAAGATCGTGTAACATTTTTTCAATGGGTTTTGCGAGTTATATATTTTTTTTTTTAAACTAATGGGAGCCCCAAGGGTATGTATACCACACGATGGCAGGAGTCGGGGTCTCTCGCCTTCGGGGAACGACAGGGTAGGACGTATTTCCCCCCGATGCCGGGTGCGAGGTCTCGCGGAACACACGCTGCTCTTTTGGGTATTTGGTGTGTCCGCGGGGGTTTCTCCGCCCACTCCCCTACGGGGTATAGGAAAACGTCCCCCTCTGTTCCCGCGTCGGACTTCGAGCCCCCTACTTGGCAGTGTAAAATACTTTATATATAAAGTATTTTACACACGGCAATGTAAGGGGGCTCGAGCCGACGGGGCCGAGGGGGGGACGGTTTTCCATACCCCGTAGGCGGAGGAACCATGAACCCCCCGCCACACCCAAATACCAAAGAGTCGGGTTCCGGAGAACGCTCCCGCGAAGGGGTAAATAGTCCCATACTCGCTGTCTGTTCCCGGCGGAAGGCCACGAGAGACCCCGACTCGCTGTCATGCGGTGCGGTAATACCTTGGGGTTGCCCATATAGTTTAAAAAAAATAAATATAAACTCGTAAAAGCCATTAAAAAATGTTGCACGATCTAAAAAAGTACGACAAAGCAACACCTACTAGAAGTAATTTAATATAAAAAAATTTAATTTTTTTTTTTTTTTTTTTTTTTTTTATTTTTTTCTTTTTTAAGATACACTGCTTTTCATGTTCTAGCATATATATAGTAACTTTTCTTCTAAATAAACTTTCCTCAAAAGTCTATAGTTTTTGCTTCCTTTATGGTACATACCTTATATATATATTATATATATATATAATACTATATATATATATATAATATAGTATATATTATATATATACTATATTAGGATTATATAATATTATTATATATACTATATTATATATCTATATAATAATATATATATATAGTATAGTATATACAGTATATTATAGTTATAATATATAATATGTATATATATACCTATATAATATATATATATATATATATATAGTATATATATATACTATATATATATTATAATATACTTATTATATATAGGTATAATATATATATATATACTATAGTATGTCCTTGTTAATATTATACTATACTATATATATATATAGTATATAATATTATATATATAGTATCTATTATATATACTATTATTGATTTTATATTTAGTATATAATATATATATATACTAATATATAGTAGTATATATAGATATAAATAGGACAAACTTAAAGAGGTTACCCCGCATCATGATCTCAGAAACAAGATAGGGTACGACGAGAAACTGATAACAATATATGGATATCTGCGTATGAAATTTGTACGGGAAAAGAGGAGAAAAAAATTTTTTTTATTTTTTTTTTTTTTTTTATATCGTCTTGCTTTCCAAGAATATTAGAAAGAAAACTAATATCATATATGGAATTAGCGTGTGTGGAATGAAGATTGAGTAAAAAAAGGAAAAAAATTTTTTTATACGGAATTAACATAATTTCAGTTTTCTATGAAAAATTTTTTTTAGGGGGCTCGAGCGTACGGTGGGACAGAGGGGGACGAAGTCCGCCCGTCGTACCCGCGCGGGAGGCCGAGAGACCTGCGACTCTTTGGCAATCTTTGCGGTTTACGCCTGGGGTATTTCTTTAGTTAAAAAAAAAAAAAAGACAATTTTTTTTCTCTTTTTTTTTATAGCAAATTTCATACGCTGATTCTAAATATGTTATTAGTTTTATGCTTTTTTGTACCTATCTTAGTTTGGAGATGTAGAAAAAAGTTTAAAAAAATTTAAAATTTTTTTTTTGCGCATTTTCCATAGACGAAAGTTTTCATACGCTGATTCCATGTGTGTTATCAGTTTTCTTGTACTTTCTTAGTTTCCGAGATATGATGCGGGTACTTTCTTTAGTTTTGCAGGTATATATATAGATAGTATATATATATATATGTATGTTTGCGATATATATATTGTATAATATATATATTATATTATATATATGATTATATATAATAGTATATATTATATTAATGATAAAAAGCGTAATATACGTAACGAACTAATTCCCCTATAATACCTACAGTATTAGGTATATATATATATATAAGATATATATATGATAGTATATAGTATGAGAGTGAAGTGTATTATCAAGATATATATATATATATATATATATTAAGATCTTAGTATCTTAATTAAAATATTTAATAATATACTACTTAAAAACAAAACGACACTTGTGAAAAAAATTTATTTTAATATCTTATTATTTTACTTTTCTTTATTTATTTTTTAATTTTCCTTATTCTTACATTCATAAATTACACTTTTCAGTAATATATTATTCATCTTTATTCATTTATATTTCCTTTGGGTTAAATAATTATTTTAACAACAACAACAACAACAGTCACTCGGCATTACCAACTGTATCGGTGTGAAGCATATAAACTGTTGGTCTGGGTTCTTTTACCTTCTCTTTCTTTAGTAATATCCTTCTAGTCAACGCCAATCCTAAAATATGTCTATATATTAATGCTTCGCATTCCTTTTATATTAGTATTACGTATTCTCTTCTATTCATCTTCTTTTGTGTTCTGAGACAAATAATAATATATATACTTTTCACATTAGTATTGTTTAAAAGTGTAGTAATTTTAATACCATTTAATATATTATTAGACACGTACTTGTAAACGGCATTGTCATATATTTCAGTTAAAAGTTTCAATATCAGTTTCTTAGTTCCTGTGTTGGAATAAGCAACTTGGAATCTGCTCTAAAATTAAATGGATTATTTTGATATCACATAACGGTCCAAGGTTAGTTATAAATCAGTTCGTTTTATGTTTATATAAACCGGAAAATATATTGATAAATGAGTAGTGTAGTGTCTGTCTAGTAGTGTTAATTTAAAAAACTAGACTAATAGTTATTAAATCGGAAAGAAAGCCCAAGAGTAGTTTTAAATATCCCCCATATAAATTTCGTTTTGTCTATCGTCTTGAATGTCTCATCCGAAGCTGAATTGAGAGCAAAAAGCATTATAAATCATTTCGTTATAAAAGTGATTTGACGATGGTCAATGTTGAGTTTATTACACAGAGAAGATATTACTTTTTATATTAATTTTTTTTTTCTTTTTTGATTTTTTTCCTAGTATATAAAAGTGTTTAAATCACTAACATAAAACATCTCGTAATAGATTTCCCGGTTCAAGTTTGTTTGGAGTGACAAAAATTTTTGTTAAGATTAAAAAGCTGAAAAATTAAGGGTAAAATTAAAATCTTAATGAAAAAACTGTTAATTAGTTTAATGTCCAATATTAGCGAAGCTTAAAAACCAGAAATTCTTAAACATACGCATATTATATATATATATATATATAATATATATATATTATATATATATATATTATGATAATTAATAATGATACTATATATATATATATATATACCGGTATATATATATATAATATATATATACTTAGGTACTGTATATAAGATGCCTATCAGTATGTATATATATATTATATATTTATATTATAATGATTATATATAGTTGACTATCTCGAGCCCTATATACATAGTATATATATATATATATTATTATATATATAAGGCGCAGGCGGTTTTCATTGATCCGTCTATGTATCTCTAAAACTGATTAATAGGCTAACAGTAATAACGGAATCCATTTTTGGAATCAGCGTAAAAAATTTAGTTCTTGACACGTTACAATAACTATGGTTATGAAATAGAATGAATTATAAATAATGTATAAATAAAAATATGTTAATCTAATTTGGAAAATCTTATGTTCTTTGAGACCTTGAACACAGTTCACTTTAACGGGGTCTTCATTTTTGCTTCTGTAAATTTCGTTTTTTTTTTTTTTTTTTTTTTGTTTTTTTTTTTTTTAACGGTTTTCCTTTCTGCTCACGGGCAATGCCCTATTCAAGAGGGGGTGTTAAAACAACAAAAAATTCACTAACGCAAATTACCAGATGAGCACAGACGCAGGCAGGTTTTAAAGTGAAGGGAGATTAAGATGAGTAGGAACAGCAGAAGATGAAGCCCGAATTCCAACAGAACACGAGTGGCAGAAAAGAGGCGGCACCGCAGCGAACTGTCTGGAGTTGCTGATAGAACAACAAAACTCAAATGTGCGCGACACAGCAACCCTTTGGTGCTACACGAGGGCGTCTAAAGGTGGTGGCATATGCAGGTGGAAAGTTCCCTCGAGCACTTGCCGCTACGGTAGCTATTAGAAAGAGATAAAGCCCAACGCATCACGGCCACAAAGGATAGAGGGTGCAAGGTGAACTACGAAGAACAAGGACAGTGATATCATCATTACGGTCCAAAAATGTGGTCTGTCATTCACATAGTTCGTCTTGTAAAGGGGTTGATTTACGAAATGTCGCTAAAATTTGTTTATATATATAGCTATATATATGATATATATATATATAGTAAGTTATATATATATATATTATAGATATATAATATATATATATTATATATATATATATATATCTATACTATTAGAATAGTATATATAGTTATATATAGTATATATACTGTATAAGTATATTAGGGGCAAAATAGGGGGCGCGAGCCGACGGAGGAACATAGGGGGGGACTTTCCAAACCCCGTAGGGGAGGGGCCGGAGGAACGCCCCTAGCGACACCCAATACGCAAGGGCCGGGGTTCCGGAGACCCTGCCCCGGAGGGGGGAAATAGTCCGACCCCGTAGTTCCCCGGAAGGCGAGAGACCCGACTCCTGCCATCGGTGCTGGTATACCTTTGGGTATTCTGTTAGTTTTAAAACACGCACAATTTATTTAAAGGGCAACGTAAGGAGTAGCGTTAATTAAAATAAGAATCAGGGATCTGATGGAGATTTTATTAACTTTTTTTAAAAACGGCTTTTTTTTTAATTTTTAAAGTGTTCAGTACCTAACTGTTTTTTACGCTTGATTTCCAAATGTATTCGCAGTTTTACTGTAGCATTAATAGTTTTTATAGATACATTCCACGTGAATAAGAAAGCGCTGACCATAATATATATATCAATATACTATATATATATATATATATATATATATATATAGTATCTATATAGTATATAGTATATATAGTATATCCCTTATTATTATATATGCTTTATATATATTACTAGAGTATATATATATATATAAATATTACATATATATATTATATATATATATATTATATATATTATATATATATATTGTATATAATATATATATATATATATAATATATATATATATATATATATAATATATATATTAGGGTGATAACTAAAGAAGTTACGCCGCATGATATCTCGATAAAATCGCCTAAGATAGGGATACAGGAGAAAACTGGATACACATATATGGAATCAGCGTATGGAAATTTGTATGGAAAAATGAAAAAAAAATTTTTTTTTTTGTTATTTGCTCCAAAGCTACGGCTAATTCAATTAAAACTAATTGAACATATTTTAGAATCAGCGTATGAAATACTGTTATGAAAAAAAAGATTTTTTTTTTTTTAACTAAAGAATACCGCAAGGGTATACCGCGCCGATGGCAGGAGTCGGGGTCTCCTCGGCCTCCTGGGGGGACGACGGGGTAGGACTATTCCCCCTCCGGGGAGGGTCCTCCGCCCCTCCGCTCTTTTGTATTTGGGTGTCGCGGGGTTCCTCCGTCCCTCCCCCTATTGGCCGGGTGGTATGGAAAACGTCCCCGGCCCCCTCTGCCCACCGTCGGCTCGAGCCCCCTAAAAAAATGGTTATACGGCTGATTCCTGCATATACTGGAAACTCTGCCATTAGCTTCTTACTATTGGATATACATTACTTGCCAAAGTAATTTTTTTTCACCTCTATGCATACAAATTTCATAGGCTGATTCCATATATGTTATGCGAGTGACTTGTACCTATCTTAGTTTTTCGAGATATCATGCGGGTAACCTTTAGAGTTTGGCCATTTTTTTGTTTTTTTTTTGAGTATATATATCGTATTATATATTGTAATGTATTTTATGATATGTGAAACCTTTATACATAGTATACCTCTTTAATGTCTATATGCTTATATATATATCATATATATATATATTATATATATATAGTACTATTTATTATATCCTATATAGTATATAATAATATAATATATATTATATATATATAGGACCTGGTTTGTTTTTAAGACTCCGTCTGTTTTGATTTTTTTTTGTTTTTTTTTTATTATTTTCTAGTATATTGTAGGATCCAATAAACTTTAACAGGTGACGGACTGATTCAAAATATTAGGACCAGTTACGTTTTTAGGACCGACTCCGTCAGATTTAAATTTTTTTTTTTTTTTAACTAAAGGAATATCCGCAAGGGTAAACCGCAAAGATGGGCAGGAGTCGGGGGTCTCGTCGGCCTTCCGGGAGAACGACAGGGTAGGACTAATTTCCCCCCCCCTCCGGGGAGGGTCTCCGGAACGCCCCGCGTCTTTGTATATTGGTGGTCTGCGGGGTTCCCTGCCGTCCCCTGCTGCCTACGGGGTAATGGAAAACGTCCCCCCTTCTCTGTCCGGCCGTCGGCTCGAGCCCCCTAAATGTTTTTTTTTTTTTTTTCTTTTTTTTTGCTTGTTTTTTTTATTATTTTTTTTTTACATTTTGTAATAAGCTTTATACGCTGATTTCAAATATTGTAATTGGTTTTTGCTGGTAAGTGTCGTAGCTTTTCGAGAAATTTGATTACGAAACTAATTCGTATCCAGTTTTTTTTTTTTTTTTTTTTTTTTTGTTTTTTTACATTTTTTATAAGTCTTAATACGCTGATTCGCAATATGTTAATTGGTTTTTTCTGTAAGTTTCGTTTACTTTTCGAGATATTTTCATTTTTTAAATTTTTATTGTATAAAATGTGATTTTTAAAATTATTTAAAATATTTCGAACTTTTGATCAGCGTCCCATCACCACTGAATTCATTGTTTAGTAATCAATATACTAGCATAAGTGGTAGTGAAGCCCAAAAAATCAAAAAAGAGCGGACGAGTCTTTACACAGTAACGGGCCTATATATATATATACGCTATAGTATATATACTATATATATATATAGTATAGTATAGTAGTTATATCATATATATATATATGTCTATATAGGATGTATTACTACTATATATATATATACTATGATATATAGTATATTATATCTATATAATATATATATAATATATATACATATATTATAGTATATATATATATATATATATATATATATATATATATATATATATATATATTATAGTATAACCTTATGAGTTTCATAGCGCAGATAAATGTTTTTTAAACTGTTTTTTCATATATTGTTAGTATATGATACTAGCAATTAAATAAGATGCTGATAAGAAAGATACGAAATTTGAAAGTATTAAAAATTTAATAATAAAGAAATCAAAAAAGCTCATTTTGCATGAGAAAGAAAAAATTATTTTAGTGCTAGTGCGTGAAAGAATTTGGTAATTGTTACCCAGCAGCAAGGGTTGTTACCCCGATTTTTAATGAAAATCACAGGACGCATCCAGCTGTACTCTAAAAGAATATAATAAATTAAAGAATAGTGAAAGTGAAAATCGTCGCTCTCCTTAGGAAAAAAAGTTAGCCACTCAAAGTTGTAAAAAAACCCATAGGATTTATTAAAAAAAAAAAAAAATTTTTTTTTTTTGAAAATTACAGGATATACTCTAAAAAAAAATAATAATGAAGAATAGTGAAAACGAAAACGGCAGTCTCTTTAGGAAAAAATGTTAGTCTCTGAAAGTTAAAAATTTTCCCATAGACTTTCTTATAATAAAAATTAGTGGCCTAGTGCTCTGTTTTTAGGGTGGCCATGCATGTAGTTCAGGTTATGAATAAGATTTGTTAAGGTTCTAACATAGATTTTCTCTGTGTATACCTAACAAACTTATCATAACGCCTGACTTAGAGGGCCTGAAATGCAGCATCAAAGCTGGAGATTGATCAATATTGAGGTATAAAGTCCTATGGAATTTTTAAGCGAACTTTGAGAGGCCGCTTGTAACTTTTTCTAAGAGAGCGCGACAATGTTTTCACTATTCTTACAAGTAGTATTGATATTGTATTTTTTGATAATAATTATCGGACTTTCATAAAAATCGGGGGTGACAACCCTCTGGGTAACAATTACCAAGAATTTAAAGTAACGTGAAAAGTAATGTTTGTGGGTAAAATACGTTCTGTTTTTTCTTTTTTTATTCATATATATTCTTTGGGTCAAATCGTATGTGATAAGCAGGTAATGTGATATCCTTTTTGGTATTTTTTGTTTTTTATGTTGATTGTTAATTAAATTTTGGACATCGCATTGTGAAGTGACCAACATTTTATTTTAAGCTAAGCTATGGAATAGTACGGAGGATTTGCTTTTACGTTGGCGAATGGTTTCGTGTAAAAAAAGATTTTTTTATAAATTTATTTTGCGCTCTCGCGTAATGTTTATTAAAGCAAATTCTTGTTGTTTAATTTATGTATAGACTTTATTGAATTAACATAATGAATAATAATAATAGATCATATTAATATAATAATAATGAATAGATCATGCAAATATATGAAGTATATAATTGAATGGAATAATAGTTTTGCACAGCTGTTTTGTGTTAGACAGATAATTACGATTATAAAAGTATTATACATTAAGGTGTGTAGTACAAGCTTATCACCTTAACTGTGTGCGATTGATTTTCAAGGTAACAATTTTGGATTGGCGCTTAATGTCTATAGGAAAGATTGCCGAGTCTTATGTAGATATGTATGTCATAACAAAACGCTATCATTAATCCGTGAAACTGGTGATGGGCAGTAAGCTCACGCGCAGGCTGTGCTGTTGTACGGCGTATGTAAGGATTCGACAATGCAGTAAAACTCAACCTATACCTGCATATGGATCGGTAACGGTATGGAGGGATTAATAATAATAATAATAATAATAATAATAATAATAATAATAATAATAATAATAATAATACAAAATTAATTAAATTTAAACAAATCAACATAGAAGCAGATTTTGCTATTGAATTTTTTAAACCTGTTTGCATTAGTAAGTGTTTTTTTAAGGAAAAAAAAATCTACAATTTTGGAGAAGAAATGGGACGGGGAGTGGAGGGGGGAGATGGAGGGAAGATTATAATGTCCCAGTGAATAATTAATAATAATAATAATAATATATATAATAATAATACATAAATAGATATAATAATATAATAATAATAATAATAATAATAATAATAATAATAATAATAATAATAATAACGAATTAATAACTTTTTTTTTAAACTAAGAAAAAATATTTACCGTAAAGCTTTCCTGTTACATTCGCCCTTTTATAAGACGAATATAAAATATATATACATAACTACGTAACCTATCCTAGCCTGAAGCATACACGTAACACGAAACAACCTAGGTAACCCTCCCTAATATAACCTAACCCATCCTAATATAACCAACCCAATCAAACCTAACTTAACTTAGTTAACAACTTAGAAAAGGAAAGCAATTAACCTTAAGGTCGTTTACCTTACCTAACTTAACCTAAAATCTACTAAACACATAGTTAGGTAACTGATGTCGTGTTCTTGACGTGGTCGTATAGTTAGGTAACTATAAAAGAAGTAACAAATAATGAAAAAGAAAAGAATTATTTTATAAATTATTGTTGATAAAGAAATTCGTTTAATTTCAAAGATAGAGAAAAAGATATAAGGTGTTAAAAAAAAATTTCGGATTCCTTATTACAAAATCCTATAGATCTCTTAAGTTTGTTTTTGCATTTGTGCCTTTACGAGATACGTATAGAAATGCTGCGATGATTTGGCGGTTATCGTTTGATAGTGTCAAAGCGTTTAAGCTGCCAACATTTTTAGAAAAAGGCGTTCGAGACCAACGTAGAGGGAATTTCGCTTAAGTTCTTTAAAGGGTTGCTATTTCCCTCGCGCTTGCTGCCGAATTTAGGGCGTGCTTATGAAAAAATGTAAAACAAGATGGCAGCGTGGTAAGTTCGTTTGCTTTTTGGTTTGATGAAAATTTTATTCAATAAAATTAGCTTTAAATCTAATTTCTTTCAAATTCGATAATACTCCCATCACATAGGTTATCAATTAATTTATTTATAATATAAACGTTTGTTATTTTTTTTTATTGTTGTTTATTCAAAAGATCCACGTGGGAGTCCATTATAAAGGTTAGTTATTAAGTGCACGTGTAAAGAACTGGTGAGGCTAGATTGTCTTGATCGAGACGTTCAAGGCGTACAAACTGAGCAAAAGAGGAGTCAAGGGCTTAACAGTAGATCTCCGGACAGGTTTTGCATTATGAATTAATGATATAGTAGGCTATATATATATATATATATACGTAACTTATTACAAGTATTATATATATAGATATATATAGATATTGATTAGCCTCGTATATAGTCGAGTATACTTTATAGTAAGATAACTATGATATATATATATTGGAAGACATAATTAATTATATATATCATAGTATAGATTTACTTGTGGTATTTATAGCTATATCCGGTATACAGAAAAAGTTCATACACACATCGACAGCAGTTGGCGTACGGGTTGATCTCTTGAGTGCCATTGGTGGCCTATTAGGGATCAAGAGGAGCAGGATAGCGCGACATGGATAATGGCTCCGTTTTAAACTCATTACAAAGATATCAGCAAGCGTTACCGTGGAAGGGTGCTCTTCTGGTTTATGCATTCTGTATCGGAGACTCGCGAATAGTATTGTTGGGGATGGTTCGCCTAGTGGTGGAAGTAATTACGAATAGTCAAAGGTATCTTCGAACATACGATTATGTAAAGGTATATATCGACATACATAGTATTAAAAGGTAGTTACCTTATTTATAGTTATGTAGAGATATATATAAGTATATAGTTATATTATCTATATCATCATATATATATAGTGTACTATAGTATATATATATATATAATATATATATGGTGTTAGTGGCATTGGTAGACAGTAAGTAAAGGACTATGACAATCTTCATTTGAACGAATCAAGAGTGCGAGAGGGGCTTAAAATTAATTCCTCAAAAAGTAAAATTATCAGAATCTGAGATGAAACAAATAAGAAAATAAGACAGAAAATTAATAAAGAGAGGAGGAGGCTGAAGTTATAGGAGAGGGATTAGAGAAAACTTTGATATATGGGTATCTGAAAATGATTGTCGGAATAGGATGGGTATTTAAGAGATTAATCACGGGAAAGCTGAAGGAGAAAAAGGGGATAGTAGGATTTCGAGGGATTTGGAAGAAAGGTAATTCATCTATCAATATGACCAACAAAATACCAAACTAAAATTATAGAACTTGCAATTTTTTGGAAATAGTAACTATTATGATGTGTGACTTAGGTTCTCACATCGTGGAAGTGGAAGCGTGTGAAATTTAGCTCCTCTCACGACCCCTCTCTATTCATCTCAGTCTTCCTCATAATCTCCCTCTTCCATCTCTCAAAACTCATCTTACATTTTTATTTAGGTTTTCCCAGGTTCTTCTCCCTTTCATACATAGTTTAAGTTTCCTTGAATATTTTTTTTCTTTCTTTCTATTCTATGGCGGTGTCCAAGCCCTCTCAGAGATCCTTGTCGTGCTTTGCCCACAAGGATCTGATCCCAATCGCACTCTTTCTAAGAAGTGAATTTTAACCAATACCTTTCTTCTCGCTTCACAGACAGCAGCATAACAGCTCAAGTTTCACTCCCATACATTACAGTATAGGGGGAGGTTTTAAAGAAATGAATGTTTGAGTGCATATATGCTCCTATTGTAATGTATGGGAGTGAAACTTGAGCTGTTATTCTGCTGTCTGTGAAATGAGAAGAAAGTTATTGGTTAAAGTTCACATCTTAGCAAGAGTACGATCGGGATCATATCCTTGTGGGCAAAGCACAACAAGGATCTCTGAGAGCGCTTGGACAGTGGACACCGGCATAGAATAGAAAGAAAGAAAAAAAATATTCAAGGAAACTTGAACTATGTATGAAAGGGAGAAGAACCTGGGAAAACCTAAATAAAAATGTAAGATGAGTTTTGAGATATGGAAGAGGGAGATAATGAGGAAGACTGAGATGAATAGAGAGGGCTCGTGAGAGAAGCTAAATTTTGCACACTTCCACGATGTGAGAACCTAAGTCACACATCATAATAGTTATTATATCCAAAAAATTACAAGTTCTATAATTTGTTGGTATTTTGTTGGTCATACTGGTTTCATTACAACCCTTTTGGTTTTGTTAGATTAGTTGTACACGGTCCAATACTTTAAAGAACCCCTCCCCCCTTTTTTTTAAAGCTGAAAAATATTTCCGGCAAGATGACCAGAGAAAGAATGACTGTAGTTTCCGACGAAGGTACCTGGAAAGTTCTTGAACATCTTTCTCTTTTTTACTTTCCTTAACCTAATAATTACCTCCATTTTCCCCATAGGGAAAATTCCTTTCTGTATAAATGATATTGCATAATGCATAAACGTTTTAAAATAGCTTTTAATTAACTGAAAGGTGTTTTTAAATTAAAATTGTAAATTACGTTTATATAACTCTCCTTGAATACATTAATAAAAAATGGGGTAAAAATTTAGGTTAATAGCGCAACTCGATTAATAAATAATAATTATAATAATTTTCTCACCCTATATATATATATATATATATATATATATATATATATATATATATATATATAATATATATATATATATATATATATAATATATATATATATATATATATTATATATATATATATATATATATATATATATATATAATATATATATATATATATATATATATATATATATATATATATATATATATATATATATATATATATATATATAATATATTATATATAATATATATATATATATATATTATATATATATAATATATATATATATATATATAGTATATATATATATAAATATATATAATATATATATATATATATATTATATATAATATATATATATATAGTATATATATATAGAGATATATATTACTATATATATATATAGTATATATAAATATATATATATTATATATATATATATATTTATAAGTGGCACCTCATGGGCATTGCTATTCTAGGAGGGGAATTGCTCTAGGTAATTTCTACCTAGTCTCTGAACGAGGGATCGGACTCTACTCCTTGTTTGCGACTCTGTCACTATACCGATTGTGCCACAGTATTCATTCTTTCCGATCATCAATAAGATTTCAACGCTTCGAGTTTCAACTGGCGGCGACACACTTTCTTATCTTACTGTGTGTGTGTGTGTGTGTTGTGTGTGTTGTGTGTGTGTGTGTGGTGTGTGTGTGTGTGTGTGTGTGTGTGTGTGTGTGTGTGTGTGTGTGTGTGTGTGTGTGTGTGTGTGTGTGTGTGTGCGCGCGCGCGCGCGCGAGCGAGGGTGAGTGTGTTGAACCCATTGAATGTCTCTTGCGCTTAGAAATTTAAAACTTTTTTCCTTTTATCGTTTAACTTATAAATTTCTCCACTTTCATTTACCTTCTTGATTTTTTTTCTACCTTTGTGAGTGCCCCACACGAAACCTACAAAGAATCAGTTCACTAGATGAGATATTTGTCCAGTTCGTTTCTATAATCCGTATAGTGTTTATGTGATTTTCTTCCGTAAGTGTAAGATGAATTTATATGACTTGTTTGATATATTTAATGATGAATCGACTTTACAAGCGTTTTTACAGGATTTTAAATTGAATTTAGAAGTAAAGATTTCCCATAAATGTCAATCATTCCTTAAACTATTCGCTATTGATGTGAAAATTTAAGTTTAAAGATTTATTTACCCGATTTTAAATATGAATTTATATGATCTATTCCATATTAGTGTTTCCATAACTAAAAATTTGGTGAAAATTTCAATTTCTACTGTAATAGCAACATATTTGAAGCACAAGAACCGTTTTTGAAGCTTTTTTTGGAGAGCTATGCAAAAGTATATTTTGAGGATAAGTGAACAAAAATATTTTGGCAATTTGGTATCTTTGCGGAAATTATTCAGTTCGCTATTGTTGTGGCAAATTTTAAATTTAAAGATTTAATTTACTCGATTTTAAAAATGAATTTATATGATGCTACTCTATATTAGTTTTTCCATAACTAAAATTGGTTAAAAATTTAATTTCTACTGTATAGTAACATATTTAAAGCACAAGACCGTTTTGAAGCTTTTTTGGAAGCTATTGCGAGGAGTTTAGTTCCCTTTACAACAGTGAGGTATATATATATAATATATATTAATATATATATATATATATATATATATATATATATATATATATATATATATATATATATATATATATATATATATTATATATATATATATATATATATATATGGGCAATTTGTAGAAATGTACTGTGACAACCGAGGTACCTAACTTAACCTAAATTAATTTTCATTATTATACCAGTTTGTGATCAGGAAACTCAGGAGGTTATGGAAGAACTCCAGCCTTGTGAGGTGGTTGACTATATATCCTCACTAGTTACAGTACAGTTTGTACAAATATGCCATATATATATATATATATATTATATATATATATATATATATATATTATATATATATATATATTATATATATATATATATATATTATATATATATATATAATATATATAATATATATATAATAATATATAATATATATATATATATATATAATTATATATATATTATATTAATATATATATATATATATATATATATATATATTATATCATATATACTATATATATATATAATTAATATATATTATAATATATATATATAAATATATAATATATATAAAAACGAATAAAAAGATATATGTATATATTATATAATAATATTAGATAGATATATATATATATATATATATATGATATTTATATATATATATATAATATATATATATATATAGATATATATATATATATATATATATATATAGTATATATATTACTAATATATATTATATACTTATATATATATATATATCTTTTTCTCTCCCAGGAAGGATTCTTCATCTTGTCAGCCGCACGCAAGCATCTTTCCCAGACATCCCTCTCCTGCACTATTCCTCTTCTCTTTAGAACTCTCATTTTTGGGGTATCTGACATCTTTCCAGAGAGTCCTCCACCGACTCCGCCCATCTCTTCTTCGGTCTTCCCCTTGGTCTTTCTGCCCTCTGGTGTCCATTCCCATCTTCTTTTCGGCATTCTGTCCTGCTCCATGCCTCTCCAGATGTCCCCTACCATTTTCAGTCGTCCCCACATCCATCTCAGTATCATCCTTCTTCACCATATACTCTTCTCTAATTACTTCATTCCTTATTCTGTCTCTCCTACTCTTTCCAATCATAGTTCTTAATACCCTCATCTCTTCTCGTTGTTGTCCATGTTTCCGCTCCGTACAGCAGTCTCGGAGTCGGTATTCTGTTAAAAATCACTTTTTACCTCTTATTCCGGTGTTTCTATCTTCATCATGGGTATACCGCTTTCATAGCTAATCCATACTTTTCCCATTTTTCGCGTAATCTCTCCTCCACTTCCTTCCCTGTTATTAAAACATCCTCCGAGATAATTGCAGGTATTTACCGCCTTCACCTCCTCCGCTCTCACCACCATCCTCAACAACTCCGGTTATTGTTAATATCGGTCTTCTGTACGTTCATCCTCATCCCTGCTTCCTCCAACTCCACCGCAAACAACTCCACCACCTGTCGAATAGTCTCCTCTCCCTCGCTCTAACATGCCAGATCGTCCGCATATGCCATTATGTCCCCTTCAAATTCTCCCAGTCTCTCCCTCGCTTTCCTTATCACCCAGGTCTAAATATAATATAAACAGCAATGGCGCATAAACACACTCCCCTGCTTCACTCCTGTTTTCACCTCAAACCATCTATCGTTCTCGCACTCGGTTCTAACATTACAACTGCATTTCTCATACATACTTTCTAGTGCCTTCTTTAATCTACCCCTCACTCCATAATTCCTCTCCATAGCTCTCTCCTTGGCACCGAATCAAATGCCTTTTGCAGTTCGATGAACACTACATATCTCTTGCCATATTCCAGCATCTTCTCCGAGACCATTCTTAGTGTGAATAAGAGGTCCGTCGTTCCTCTTCCTATTCTATCGTACTGTTCTTCTCGAGTCTCGGCTCTACCTTCTCTCTCAAACCTTCCTCTCCAATATTCTTTCGTATATTTTTTGCCAGATGGTCCATCAGTTGCAATACCTCTATAATTAATTAACAGCCTTCTGCATCTTCCTTTACCTTTATTATATTGGTGTTATTTACTTTGCCCACTTTCGGTAACTTTCCCTCTCTCCAGACACTTGTTTCATCAAACCTTGGGAAAATGGAAAAAAAAAAACAAAAAATTTCTTTTTTTTTCCCTCTCAGCTCCTTTCCTCCCTCCACCACCAACTCCACAGACACCTCCATTCCCTCTCCTGGGCTTTACCTTCTTCATCCTTTTTATAGCCTCCTCGTATTCTTCTACCGTTATCTCTCCGCCTTCCTCCTCCTCTTCCTTCTCCCTAGTCTGATCTACAGCTTTTTCCTCTTGTTCTCTTTATTTACATTTAGCGCATGATCTTCATAGTAAAATTCGTCCATCTACATTTCTTCTTGCCGGTCCTCACAAGAATCTCATCGCATTTCTATCTTTAAATTTCTAGTTACGGTTTTTGGTTTTCTATACGCCTTCGCCATCTTAAATAGCTTTTTCTTCCCATCGCCCACATCTCTCGTTATTTCTCCTGCCATTCTCTCCGCCTCCATCTTTTTTGCCCTCTTTATTCTTTCTGCCTCATTCCTTGCCTGTACATATTCCTCCCTTGCTGCCACTTCCTCATTTTCCCTTCTTTTCCTTAATTGCTTTTTTCACTTCGTTCCACCATGGTGTATGTCTCTTCCTAGTACCTCCTACCCATCTTTTACCAAGAGTTTTCTCTGCCACTTCCTTAATAACATCCTGCAAGTCTTAGTTTTCTTCTCCATTCCTTATGGTTTCCTTCATTTCCCGTTCATAATTTCGTCTCGTTTCTTGTTCTGCCAACTTCTCGACTCTGATCGCTGTCCTCTTCTGCTCATTTACTCCTCCCCCCCTCTTATCTTCATGTCCGCTACCACCAGTCTATGATCCGAATACAAGGACACTCCCGGGATCACCTTTACATTCTTTACTATCCTTTTATTGGAGACTATCATGTAATCTATCACCGATTTTTGATCGAATTGTTGCGTTACCTGATTCCATCTATACCTCGTAAAGATGTGAGACTTTCTATGCTTGAAAAACGTGTTCATTATTTTTAGGTCCGTTTCTTCTCATCCACAAAAATTTTCGATCAACGCCTCTCCCTCCATGTTTTTTTGTCTCCTCTCCAAATGGTCTCAATACTCTCTCCATCTCTCTTCTCTTTTCCTACTTTGGCGTTGAAATCTCCCATCAACACGCACCTCTCCCCCTGCTCTTCCATCCCCACCTCTCCCTCCATCAATTCCATATATCTAGTTTTTTCCTCCTCTGAGTGCCCCTGTTGTGGCACATATACCTGAAATATTCTATATTTTATCCGGCCTATCTTCAATACGTAATTCATCAACCTCTCATTTATAATTTTTACTCTGTATACATGGTGACAGTCTTGGTCCCACTATAATTCCGACACCATGCTTTCTTGTTCCTTCCTCTCACCCCACTATACATCAGAACAAATCCTTCTCCCATCTCTTTACCCTCCTCACACCCCCTCACTCTCATCTCCGCCATCCCCAGCATATCTATCTTCCTCTTCTTCATGATATCTATTATCTCCTCCTCTTTATCTCCATAGGAACTCACATTTATCGTGGCACACTATAATTCTTGAAAGTGTTTTTTCCTGATTCCTAGTCCGTAAATCTCGCCAAAGTCGTCGTCTAAAGTTTTGTCCGGCTTCCGAGGCTCGCGCTTGAGTTCTGCAAGCAGTT
>JABUQX010003149.1:40000-47500 GCA_015478945.1 Trachelipus rathkii
TACATTTATGAAATCAATAGTTTTAATTTAGTCCACAATAATATTGAAGAAAATTTCTTCTGTAGAAACAAAGTACTTTCAGGAGGCCTTTGAAAAGAGCATCCAAAATCATACATCAAAATAAATGCTGATATTGAGTTTTTAATAAATAATAATAATAATAATAATAATAATAATAATAATAATAATAATTCATATTTCTGATTAATTGGTCTAAATCAAAGAAGAGAAACTACAGCTTTAGGTTTGTTATGGAAATGCCAAAGGATTTAACATGTAGGAATTTCGACCGACCTGCGTCAGTTTTGCATATTCGAATGGTTAAAAAAAAAAATAAAAACTTTTTTATAACCCCCAAATATAAGAAAAAAAGTTAAAAAAACGGCAAACGTGTTCGAGGCACAAATTTACTCATCAGGTGGTAAGGATAAGAAAAAAAAAGTGGTTCATGCATTGAAAAGAGTTCTAGTTCACTCTGTTCATATTTCAATGACTGAATTTAATTTATTTTATATTTATTCAATGACTAACCTTAAAGACGTTTTTATCATTACAGATAATCCTTCCTTTAAATTTGCTGGGATTGGTCCCTACGTGGAAGGGGACTCTATGACTTATCACGCTTACTATCAATGGGTTCCATTTCTATTGTTTATTCAGGTAATTATCTGTTAATTTTTTTCACATTTTACTTTTACAGCAGTTCTATATTTGGATTAAATTTGAATGGTAATAATTAATAATATGGAGGTTATAAATTGTAATAATGAGTTTTGTTACGTAAAATACATTTTTGAAATATGAAATTTTATTAAAATAAAATTATTAGATACTGCGACTGTTGATGTTAATTTAATATTAACATTTTGCCTTTTTTTTTTTTACTTTTCCAGGGTATATTATTTTATTCTCCTCATTGGTTATGGAAAGCATGGGAAGGAAGACAACTAGACGCCATGGTAATGGGTCTCTCCAGTCCGGCTGTAACCCAAGAGGAAAGAAAAGAAAAAATTGATATTCTAACAGACTACATGGTTCGATCTTTGCATCGTCATCACTTTTATGCCTTTAAATTCTTTTTTTGCGAGTTTTTAAATTTCACGAACACGGTTTTCAATCTCTGGTTTTTAAATAAATTTTTGGGAGAGAAATATATGAGCATCGGATTCGATCTTCTGAGGTATGTCGGCGAAGAAGATTCAAAACGAACTGATCCACTCATAATTCTGTTTCCTCGCGTCACAAAATGTAACTTTTATTTATTTGGTCCATCTGGGACGCGACAAAATAGAGATATTTTGTGTGTTTTGGGACTTAATGTTATAAATGAAAAGATCTTCGTGTTTCTGTGGTTTTGGCTTATATTTTTAGCAATTGTAAGCTCTTTAGGAATGATATACAGAGGTATAATTTATTGTCTACCTGTAATAAGAATTGGTTTACTTCTTAAAAAGGGTCAAATTAAATATAAAAATGCTTTAAAAGTTCTCTCAAAGCATTTACAAGCTGGCGATTGTTTTATGTTGCATCTTCTTAGTAAGAATTTGGAATTCTTGTCTTTTAGTAGTCTTCTTGACGAAATGTTCCGTAGATTTGATTCTAGAACCAGTTTGGAAACGGATGTTGAATTTAATTCGAACGTAGATGATGAGGCCTATGATATGATGAACCCTAAAACGTGAGATTAGTAAATCATAGTAATCTTATTATAAGAGTTTTTTATAATCCTTTTTTACTTTCTGGACAAAAAATGCACTAAAATTCGAAAAGACCTAATCACATTAATGTTATAGTATTACAGTAGTTTATATTTTTTTATGCCTCGAACCACCTTTCACTTATCTATTTACAGGATTTCCAATATTATATTGGAAAAAATGCATAAATTTGGTTTCTTAGATTTCCGACAAACAAAAAATGAGTGTGTTTGGACATATAACTTTAGGCGAATGGTCTGCGGGTATGGTGGAGTTGAAAGCAAAGGTGGAATTAGTTTTTGTCTTTGGGTAGGGTTTGGGTAACCAAATTCTTCAAGGTGAATATCAGATTGGACAAGAAAAGTGAAGTTTTGTCTGTGAAGTATTTTTAAATCGAATATTAATTTATTTTTTTTTAGGAAAAGAAAACGAAGAAATGCATGTAAAAGAAATTTATTTTGTTCGTATTGTGCTTTAAAATAGTCCATTGATAATATGGAATCTTTCTCTTCAGTAAAATATTTTGCCGATTCCTTTCAGTAAAACATTTTTACTGTTTAATACCAACTGATTATGACAGTCCAGAAACTACATAGCTGTAAGAAATGTTGTATATTAAACACGTGATTGATAGAGGTAAACTTGATAGTGCTTAATAAATTAAATTTGTAGGTCTTTTTACTTTTACTCCATTACAATGTAGCATTAAATCTGTGAAACCACCTAGTATTAAAAACAAAAGGATCAACCACGTTCTTACTCTGCTAATACATCAGTGCTGTTGGTTTCCGAAAAAATAAATAGATCAGCCAATTCGTTGTTCTTTAAAAGCTTATACGATAAACGCCATGAAATTTCTAGTATTGTACTTCTTTTTTAAAGGAAATGCGTCTAAATGTTTCATATTACAGAAGAAAATTCCCATAAATTCTCTTTACAGAAGATTCAAACAAAAAATGTGAAAATAACAGGCATTCTCCTTAATGTTAAGTTTAAAAATATTGACAATATCACGTTTTCAGTAAAATTTATATAAAATATATTTTATCTTTAGAAAAAAAAATTAAAATAAAATATTAATGTTATGCTGTCACATACTTTATTCATCAAGATTTAAAAATCACCGTGTTAAATCGGAACCCAAAACTATTGCGCGTAAACTACAAATTAAACAAAAAAGTATATATCTGGAATCAAAATTAACCTGAGAAACTTTATGCTGGAATTATTCTAATGCAAATAGTTAATCACTTTCAACACCAAGAGTATGTCTCTTATAAGACTTTCTCCCAATCCACAAAATTGGATTTAATCCCATATTTAATAGTTGCTTTTTCTAAAGTGCGTGTACAAGTGTTATCAACGTACACGACGATGCGGCGACATTAGATCGGAAATCTGGCGCCAGAGGCGACACCTAAACTCGCACTTGAGGGTAGGGGGGGAATTTCTTTTCGACTTGCATGTTTTTTACTTGAACTATTTTAACCTGTTTCAGGTGTATGTTGCGCACCTCACCCCAAAACCTTGGGGTGAGGTACGCAAAATACACCGGAAACAAAAGTGAGCTCGTTGCAGTAAAAAAAAATTGACCCAAGGGCTTCACAAGACCGCGACGAATCCTCAATGTTGAATCTCGTTAATATAGGTTTCGACCCTTGAGCTAGGCCCGCAACCATGGCCCCTCACAAAACCCAGCCATTAACCTATTATGCACCTCTCTCCTCACCTCTGCCACACTCTCATTCCTTTAAAGCAATGTCTCGGTCATGAAATAAATCCTATTTTCACCTTTGAAGGTGGATAAGGGATACTAAAGGTCAACAGTAAACGAGGATTTGGGGTATCAGGCGAGTCCCGACGAGGGGGAAATTTATATACGTTTGTAACGTGAAACCTTACCTTATCTGGAGATTTCTTGAAATGACGGCAATATTTTCGTTTTTCTGTTGTAAAGAATAAATAGTGCTTTTCGATGTATTTCTTATTTCCTCAGGAGTGGAAATAAGAGGAATGTTTGCGAGACACGTTAAGGATGACAAGATTTAACTTTGTTTCCGGGTAATGTGACTGGGGGTCTTCAACTCCTAAAGCTTTTTCAAGCGCGTCAATAAGAATAATGGTTCTTTACTCGGTAAGAGCTTTGTTGGTGGTGGATCGCAATACGTAATGTATCGGGAATGATGTGTCAACTGGAATTCATGCAGAGTGAGCAGCATTTAGATTAAACAAATGAGAACGACTATGAAGGGGAGCACCTTTTTAGGATTGCTCCGACCGTTTGGGCATCTAGAGAATCGAGGGCATACCAGGCAACAAATCGCTGAGGTTATGCCGAGGACTTTCAGGTGTAGAAGGAATAAAAGTGGAAACGCCTGCTGGTCTAGTAGTAGGAGAGACCGAGGTGGGGTCAGGCTGGGAACCAAACTGATGGTAATTATTATTGTTCTGCTCGCCTTGGTTTAATAACGTTTTCTCTTGAAGAGCCAGTTTCAAAAATTTAAACCTCTTGACTTCTTCTCCATAGATGAAGTTATAACAACAAAACAAATGAAACAAAAGTAAATAACAGGATGGGCTGGAAGGGCGTATATTTCATAAGGAAGGGTAGTCCTTCTCCCCACAACAGGTCACAGACCAGAGACCCACACAACTTCTCGAACCCCACCATGTAGGGTAGGCTGTGTATGTAGCCTCGGAAGAGCCTCCCGGAACTTCAGGACGGTTTATACCCCCGTGTACCACACGGAACCTACATAATTTCACGTCGGAGCCCGAGATTATACACCAAAGTGCAGGACAGCCTCCTTGCCGGTTAGCTCAAGGTTAGGGTGCCCTACAATTAGCTGCCCGGTCAAAGGCAAGCGAAAGGACTGGTTTTTAGCCTGTACCCTGATCCACGGGGAAGAAATGAGGTGGGCTGAAGACCCATGAGGGAAGAGGCACCGAGTGGCCCAAGGGGCAGTGATGGAAAAAAAAGGGAGGACCTCTTTGAAAGAGGGAAATTAGGTACAAGTACTTAGAGACTGATGGGTGGGAATTTAAAAAAAACTCTAGAGGAGGAGGAGGATTGAAAGATACAAATAATTCTAAAAATGATGAGAAATGCACACACTTATTACTGGAGCCGTAGTGACGCAAGAAATCCATGAAGCATTGGTTCTTGTCACTATGCCATGCTTCAGGTTATTCACCAAAGCATAACACCGCAACAAGAATCAATGCATCCTTGCTATATATATCTTTTTCTTCATCTACCTTTTTCTCCCCAAGACTGGGTGAGGGTAAGGTGCGTACATGCATCGGAAATGAAAAGCAGTAGAAGAATAAGACAAAAGTCGAAAAGAAAGCCCAGCCTTATCGCCCCCTCTGTACCATTAATAAGTAAGAACTCGTCGCAGTCAGAAAATCCACCCTAGAGCTTCACGGGACCGCGACGGACCCCCACTATGGTTAAATCGTCAATGTAAGGGTTCATCCCTTGGCCCAGGTGGGCCACAACCATACCCCCTCACAAAACCCCGCCATTCTCTCCTATTATACAAATTTATTCTCGCTTCTGCCAAATTCACATTTCTCTTCTTCAGACACTCGTTTACTGACTCAATCCACTTTTTCTTCGGTCTCCCAGCAGGTCGGTTCCCAACACACTCGCCACTATACAACCGTTTAACTAACCGACTATCATTCATCCTTTCCATATGACCAAACCACCTCATATACTTTCATTTATTCTTCTCGTTTACCCTTTCTTCACACCCAAACTCTCTATAGTTCATCCTCATTTTATTAATTCTTCTCACACCTAGCAACCCCCTAAGATTGTCTATCAGAACACATTGAACTTTAGATCTATACTTTCTATTCCAGACCATAGTCTCACTAGTATACCAATAACACAGGTAACAACAATACCCTCATGCAAGAACTCTAGCGCACTCAAGACTTAGTCCTTTACATTCACCAACGATATAATTGCATCAGCCACCACCAATCCTTGCCATTCACAACTTTTCCTACTACACTCTGCATCGTCTGTTCCCTTCTCATCCAACATTACCCTAAAATATTTAAACTAAGACAGACTTGTTCCAGCTGCTCACCATCTAAATAACTTAACACGGAGGACTGTCCTCACTCACAACCATAAACCTTACTCTTATCTACCGATCATCTTTCAAACCACCCTTTTTACACACCCTGCCAAATCTCTCCCACAATCCTCTCAACTCTCTTCAGATTCGCCACACTAAACCAAATCATCTGCATATAATAGGTGGGCACCCTCCATCCTCATCTTCCAATTCTCCTAATTCTTAACACCATTTTCCTGCCACCCATCTCTAATTCTTTTTCATAACCCATCCATATACAAATTGAATAACCAAGGAGACCATAACACAACCCTGCTCACTCCACTATTAATACTAAACCAATCACTTTGTTGACACCCATTTATTCTTACACACGCCTCACTATCGTCATATCAATCACTTTTGATTCCATTCAGAGGCCTACACCAACAACATATATCATTTAACACCTGCCATAGAGCTTCCCTATTAACCCTATCATACGCCTATTGCAAAATCCATAAAAACATAAATACATTCATTCTTCTTCTCCCTCATTTCTCAATCATTTCTTTCAATGTAAGATTTGATCCACAACATCCTCTACCACTCCTAAACGCATGCACCTTGTTCTTCACACAATCGTCCCTTGCAGTCACTCGAACGCACTCTTGTCGAGCAAATACAGCATATATGCTTCCTACAATACTCAAACTTAATTCCCCTCTAATTTCTACAGTTCCTATCATCTCCTTAACCCTTATAATAAGGTACTATTACTGCTCTCCTCCAATCTCCCGAATGATACCCTCCATAAACGCTTTATTACACAACTTTCAGATCCAATCAATCACATTCCGCCTCCGTTCTTGATCATCTTCACAGTTTATTTTTCATCTAATACCTGCAGATTTACCAATTCTTGAACTTCCTCACTTTCTCTACCCATTACCCCCTCCTTGCTAATAAACTCATCCCCAAAATACCTATTCCTTCTTGCACCATCAAACCCACACACATCACTAATGCCCTCTTCATTACTGCCAAATATTACAGATTTTCGAAATGTTCTTTCCAACACTCCCCTCACATCCATTTCATCAGTTACAAAAGCACCATCCCTATTCATTATTCTGGGCAGGTTCCCTTTATTCTCATTCTTAACATTTCGCGCTTCCTTCCAGAAAGCTTCCTATCCCTTTAAGTCCCCATTCTCCTCCTTCCAAACTGTTCATTTACCTCTTCTTTTCTCCTACGTAAAATGCACCTTTTTAGTATTTTCTTTTTTCGGTGACTATTTGGTTTAAAAACTACAACTCGTACCTCTCAAAAACTACAGATAGCTACAGCGAAAAGGAATACATTTTTGAATCCTTTTAAAATTTTAGTTTAGAAAAAAGAAAAAAAAAAAAAAAAATTTTTTTTTTTTTTTTTAGGAGCAGGGGACATAGTATGTATATATATTATTTGTAGAGGTATTACACGGCAATGTAGGGGGCTCGGCCGACGGGGAACACAGGGGGGGACGTTTTTCCATAACCCCGTAGGGAGGGGCGGGCGGAACCCCGCGACACCCCAAATAACAAGAGCGGGGTTCCGGAGACCCTCCCGGAGGGGGGGAAATTAGTCCTACTGTCGTTCCACCGGAAGGCCGAGAGACCTCGACTCAGCCATGTGTTTATTTTGGGGTATTCCTTTAGTTAAAAAAAAAAGGAAATTTTAATAGAAGC
>JABUQX010003150.1:0-5000 GCA_015478945.1 Trachelipus rathkii
TTAAAGGAATAGGAAGCTGGTTCTGGAGGAAGTTGTTAAATGTTTATGAAATGAGTAGTACGGGAAATCTTCGATAGCAATATGAATTAAAGGATAGTTGCTTTGGGACTAAAAATATAGATTTGAGGAGAGCGTGGAGGGAGCATTTCAGAGTATCATGCATAACAACATCTGCAGTTATGAAGAAAAGTAATAGTGAATTTTATGTGGGTTTAGAATTTGTGGAAGGAGAAAAAGGGGAAGGGGAGAAAAAGGAACAAGCATGTGTTTGTGCGGCGATGAGGAAAAAGTATCAGTAGGAAAGATAATACTTAGATTTAGAAAGTTGAAAAAATGTAAATCAGCATGAATAGGTGGAATTACGGTGAACATAGATAAAAAAATGGATGCAAATGAAAAATGAATGGAATATAATAATTTAATCTGAACTCTGAATGAGTATTTAGTGGGAATGATGGGGATAAAGCAGTACATAGTTGCCTTATTATAAGGGATAAGGAGATAAGGGTGGAACTGTAGAAATTACAGAGGAATTAGTTTATGAGTGATGTAGGGAGGAATATGCAGTAATTTGGTTTTGAAGAGCATGTGCGCGAGAGGCAATGAGGGGTTAGTTGATGAAGAATAAGATGCAATGAAAACTGGTTAACGATGTGTAGTTTAAAATTTTTACATTGGAACAAGTGAGTGAGAAAATGAAAGAGAGAAGAGAAAAGTATATTTAGGTTTTATGAACTTGAATAAGCTTATGTCGAGGAATAATTAAGAAAAGTTCCCATGTCAAGTACTAATGCGTACATTGTGTAGGTGGTAAAATCTTCCGAATATGAATCAAAGTATGTAATGTAGATTAGTGAAAGTTTGATGTAGAATAAATTTGAGTTGAAAGATGATTTAAAATTAATAGCGGAGTGATTCAGGGATGTTTTATGTCTCCATAGGCCAAGCTAAATGTATTATATGGATGCGGTGTAATTAAAGATTTAACGTTAGAGATGGCAGAGGAAGAATGTAGGCCTGACTGTAAAAACGGTAGAATATTAGAGGGTTATCTTGCTTATTGTACGGCAGGAGATGTGATGTTGTTTTGTGGATCGAATCTAAAAGTAGGTCTCCGGTAAGAATAGGTGATCGGCGTTACGGGTGAGGGAGAGGTCCGAAGGGAGGAAATAAAGTGTGGATAAATTGACATTGGAAACAAGTATCTGAAAATACATTATTTAGCATGTATGTTGGAGTGGCGACTGTCAACACTCAAGTCATATGGGATCCGAGGGAAATGCTAACAACTATATATATGATATATATATATTTTAGTTATACTATATATATATATATATATATATATTATATATATAAATATATATATAATTATATTATTATATAATATATATTAATATATATTAATATATATATATATAGTATATATATATATATATATATATATAATATTAAATTACTACGGTTTAATTTTCTTTATAAGATAACCTATTTACCTAAATATCTAGATCACTAAAGATTTGGAATTATTTGTGGACACTCATCTTAAAACTTTTCGATGTTCAACATTGTGTCTTAGTTATGCTTAATAACAATTTTTGATTCAAGTAATGACAGCATAATTCTGTAAAAAATCTGGAATTCCTAGTTTTGAAGGAAAAGAGATACTTGTTAATAAGGAAAAACAAAACATTCACACCTCTTTATTATTTCAGTGTTTTCTGCTACAAGTGTTGTGAGAATGCCCGATTATCACTTTATCACTGGAACAAAACATGCAGGTGCAGCCAGTCACTGAAGGACTGACGGCAAGAATTAAGACTATTTGAAATCTCCACACATTCGGATAATCAGTAAGAAATTATTATTATTTCATTAACAAGTTAATAAAATTTATTAAATATTTTATTCCTTTTTCTTTTTTTAGTCATTTATATTATTATATAATATATATATATATATATATATATATAAATATATTATACTATATAATATATATATATATATATATATAATATATATTATATATATATATATATATATATATATATATATTATATATACTATATATATAATACCTAGCCTTCTATAGGATAATCTAATTAATGGATGTGATAATAAAAAGAAATATAAGCTACTTTTTAATATGTATAAAGATTATATATATATATATATATATATATATATATACTAGGTATAGTGATATTACTATATTATTATATATATAATATATTATAATTATATTATATATATATATATATATTATATTAATATATATAATTATATTATTATATATAATATAATTATTCATATATTTTAGATCGTAAGTATTAGTATTAATATTATTATATAAATATATTATATAATAATATATATATATATTATAACTATATAGATTATTATATTTTTTGTCGCGATTTCAGTTTTTAAAAGTAATATATCTGTGGTTTTCATTATTATTACTAAAAATAAGCGTGTGCAAGTAGTATAAATTGTGTTTTCCTTATCGTTCAATAAAAGACAACAAATATTTTCAACAAAAGTTGGTATTTAAATTGATCTGGAAAATACTCTTATATTGTTTTGCGCATATCAAGCAAATATTCCAAAATTAATATTTTGTACCTTTACTTTAGTCTAATTTTATTTAGTGTTAATAGTTATTATGGCTTTCAAAGCACACAACGCTGGCCTTAAAACATAGTCATTCCAGAATTTTTTTTTTTACTTTAATGTTTGGAGCTTGAAACATATAACATTGTCATCCGACATTTCAAAATTAACCTATTTTAGTAATTGAATATATTAGAAAGATATGCCACTTTTACCATTAAACGCTGATCATTAATTTGTCTGATAGTTCGAAAAGAAAAAAAGATGCTGGGAAAGAAGGAACTTACCTTCTACACGAAATTCGAAAAACCACGCCATGTTTCAAAGATTAATAAGCTCATTTCAGTATGCATTAATGAAGTGCCATTAAGACTTCACAAACCTTTACACAATAATCTGAAGATTTTTGCATTTAGTTTCTTTATGTAGGAATAGATTGATCAGTTTTGCAACTTGGTTAACCATTTCAAGGTATACATTTTACTGCTAGTTCCCTACATGATAAGTAAATGGACACTTTGAGTCTGTTTATTTTGCCAACTGAACCATAAAATTTTCGGGTAGGAATAAATTCAAAATTAGATAACAGAAGTGGTTTAGTGGTTCCTTTCAATGAGCCACTTGACCTATTTTTGAAAGTTTGAATGTCAGGAAATATTTAAAGCTACATATTGAAAAACTTATATGGCCATATAATTCGGCGTGAAACATGAATACTAAAAGAAAATAGGAGGAAATGCATTACCAGTGATATCCTTGAAAGTGGTCGCTTTTAAAGATGTAAAATTATTTAGACTAGTATGAATGGATTTATTTTAAAAAACAAGAGATAGAGAAAAAGAGGTGATAAAAATTTCTTTGCACAAAATATCGACAGTAAAAATAAAAATTATTTTGACAGCTGCATATTATATGGAATTTAAATTAACTTTGCTTACGAGAGAGAGTAATAAGAGAGGTGAAGTGAGAGAGCAATAACAGATAATAGCGAGGAGAGTGAGCAAAGAGAATATGAAGGTGCCGAGGCAGAAGAAAGAGAGAGAGTATTATGTTATATTGCATTATATTATGTAATATTATATTATAGGTCTTCATGGGGTACAACTTGTAATTATTTTCGTCTTAGATCGCTGAAATAGTGAATGATGAAACTTCGATATATCGATACGTTTCAATTAATCGATAAAATATCAATATCGTTTAAAATTACCTGGCGAAATTAACCATGGAAAACTCGTTCCAGGGCTAATAAAAATATTTTTCTCATAAAAAGACGTAGAAACACAGTCAAACCTGCTAAAATAACAAGAGTGAAAACTGAATTCATTTTAACTCGTCTCATTAGCTTATAGGTGTCACAAACATTTGACATTCTTAAACAAATTTTTTAAATGACTTCAAAAAGGTGCGTCATTTGCTAAAATGTCTGAAATATTTTTATCTACCCTACACTAGACCAAATCTTCTGTACCTAACTTTAATTATAGGTACCTTTTCATTGCCGATAACTGTTGTGCTAAATCATTTTTGGTTCCATGTCAGATAAATTATCATATTTAAATTTTCTTTGATTCTTCACCACTTTTCTTGAAAAATGTTCTTTCCTTGAGATTTATTAAATTCCGAAGCTATTGTCCTCTAAATGTCGCCAATGGTTGAAAATATTTTTAGCTTCATTGGTTGAATATTCTAGATTTATTAGCAGAAGGCCGGAACAGCCTTAGTATTCCTTCATAGATTACGGTTTTCCAGATTCCAGCAGAGACTAAGGCCATCCTCATTTTCAAAGTACAAATCATTACTAACGATAGTTGGTAAAACTGACATGCAGTTTCATCCAGTCATACTGATTAAATTTTCGGGAAAGGCCATAAAAGATGTAGAATATATAAAATGAGGTATTTACTGAAATTAGTATAAATGTGACAAAGGTACTATTCATAGGGAAACTATAGTTGTTTATAAAGAAAATGATAAGTTATAAATATAAATTCAGGATCCTCAAGCATTTTTCAGAACGATTTCGAACTTTCCAATCACGCCTGATCCAGGTTTTTAAGACAATACATGAAAGTACTTACCATCACGACGCATATGAAAAGCTCTACTGTCATTAAATATCAATAGGCTTGAGGTCTCCATTAATATAAATTTATCCTTTAAAGTATGAAGATATTAAATAATCATTTTGAATAATTTACCAACATTTCAAAATACAAAAACCAATAAGAAATTGAAATATCTTGGTAAACAATATTCCTTTAGAGACAATTATTCTTATGTAATAACGCTTTAACCAGTTATCAATAAGCTTGTGAAATTAGATAACATTTACTTACTGTTGGAGATATGCCAATATAGATGGTGCAAATATTATTAAGTATTTG
>JABUQX010003150.1:7500-17590 GCA_015478945.1 Trachelipus rathkii
TTATATATATTATATATATATATATATATATATATATATATAGTGTGACTGTACGGCCGGGATCTAGCACCCTTTTCGATATGAAGGAATAGAGTTATAGGTCTGAAACTTGGAATATAATCTATATATGGGATAAGGACGAATCCGTGTAAATTTCAAGTCTGTAGGATGTATATAGAGGGTGGTCACCCCCGAGGGTGGACGCCGATATTGCGCTTACGCCTTTGTTGCTTGAGCTGAGTGGGTGAGTTTAGGCCTAACGAGCGTTTGGGCGACCGACCACCTGGAGGTCAAACAGACCGAAGGTCTGTTTGACCGACAGACACAGACTGAGCGCGCGTGCGCATACACAAACACATTATTATTATTATTATTATTATTATTATTATTACGTCGAAGAAGTGTTTCCGAAGGAAACACTTCTGAGTTGTTTTAATACCCCTTCTACGTATCCTTCGTCACCTTCTACATCTCCTCCGTCAGCGTCTTCTTTACCATCGAAATCAATACCGATTCAATGTGTGACATTGCGTTCATTCATCTTTGGTTCGCATCCCTAGCCAACGACTCAAGCTTCAGGTTCGCGCTGTCCCCGCAGGGTTCGACTCCGGCCGCGATTCCGGTTCCGGCTCCGGCTCCGGGTCCGCATCACCGCATCGCCGCGGGGTCCGGTATTATTATTATTATTTTTGGTATTATTTTCGCCGCGGTTTCTTCTTCGCATCCGGTTCCGAGTTCGATATATATATCTACATGGGTTAGGGTTATCGTATCAGGCTAAAATTTGGAGGAGGAGGGTTAGATAGGGAGGTAACCTCGTCATAGACGATGTTACGTCCCCATGGGGCCCCCGAAGGTGGCCCCCCCCCCTTAAAAAATCGAAGTGTTCATAATTGGCTGAAATTTGGTGAGAGGATTCAGAGTTGAATTTCTAGAAAACTTGATATGTGAATCCTGTGGAGTTGGCTCCGGCACCGGTGCTGGAGCCACTGCGGTGCCGAGTTAATAAACAGTCGTATAACAACAATGTTGGTGTCCTTATAAGGGTTAGCGAGGTCGTAGAACTCGAATATGATGGTTATAAGTCCGTGTAGGGTGTCTAGGACCCCCATTAGGGGGTCCCGACTGAAAAAAAAGAGCACAGAGTGCAAAAAAACAAAGGAGGAATGAAGAAGGATGAAGGATGAATAAAGAAAGGAAAGAATGGAGAAGGAGTCTGACTCAGAGGAGTAGAAAGGGGACAGCTGACGCGTGCTGGCTTCCGGTGCGTGCGAGTTATTAATATTTTTGTATTGATAAAAAATGGGGTGTCCTTTATATATTGTTATTGGACCTGTAGATTTCGAAAATAATGGTTTCAGAACCATCAAGAAATAAAAAATAAATAAATAAATAAATAAATAAATAAAATTTCTTATTCTTTTTATGTTTATAACTTACAAATTTACGTTTTTACATACCCTAAAGCAGTAAATCACTAAATCAAACCACCATTCCAACCAGCATTGCAACTCCCTGCCTGACCATCATGATCTATTGATCTATTGATTAAGGTCAAATTTTGAGTATCATTTTGGATAAACATAACATAAAATCAAGTTCTTTATACAAACATCAACCAATATATGCTGACATAACATAGTTTTTCACATTAATAAAACTTACTTAGCATCATCTGAACTATGAATATAACCCACAATGAGAAACTTAGCCCATCTAAACAGGAATAAATGGTTAACATTAACAAAGGAACACTTAACAACAGTAAAGTATACTAACATAACATCCAAAAAACGTAACTTATTCACACTTTGTCAGCCATGTCTTAACATATTAACGTTAAACATCTTAACACTAACACAGTAAGCATTTACTAAATTCATCGCACACTGGTTAATTATCATACAGACCAATGAGTATACTCTAACGTAACACAAAGTTTTTTCGCATTAATTAAAGCTAACATAGCATCAATTGAACTAAGAATAATGTACAAAGGCAAACCAGACACATCTTAAGCAAGAATCAAACAGCTAACATTAACAAAGGCCACACTTAACACCAGTAAAGTAACTAGACAAGACTCAAAAAAACATAATCCATTCGTACTTTATCAAACATATCACCAACACGACAATGTTAATTTTACATTAACTAGTAACATTTTAACAAAAAAATTTAGCATAACCTAACCTATTTAACCAGCATAATACCTAATAGGTAAAGACAACAAACAAAGTAAAGTTTTTACTCTCTGTAAAGCTAACTATGAACATAACATACTTAACACACAGCGCCAACCAGACGAATAAACAGCCATCATCATCAATGTAGTCATTAAATCGAACATAGTAAGGGAAGTTAAAACAAGTTTTTCATTTTTATAACATTATAATTTTCATTGAAAAGAGCGTTATATAAATACATAAAAACATATAAATACATAAAAATATAAGTTTATTTTAAATATATTAATTCATCTAATCAAGAGTACATAGGATTCAAGTTGGGTACGTTCTATATATCTCTCTAAAGATTCAACATCCTTTAAAAAGGATGTAAGTATAAATGCCTTCAGCAACACTAAACCATTTTTCGGCATATTTTGATTCAGCAGCACTCATTCTCTCATACAAGAGAGAAGTAAACTTATCCAGACTGATAGTTATTAATGCCATCCTGTATACTGTCATTATACGGGAATCCATCATGTTTCGGTGTAATATCATTAGATTACACCATGTGCCTATAATGTTTTTATGTCCTCAAGTATTCAACAATCGTTAAGATGTGAATGCTTAATTCTTCGTTTTTTTATTTTAAGCAATGCTGTATATTTTTCAGACGTTCGAAACTAATGAAACCTAATACACGCGTACGCATGAAGGTTAGCACAATCGGATGGGTTCGCAATAGTTGCGTATATCAAGGGTTTTAATATTGTTGTCACACGACGAGAGCACAACGTCTATTCTATTTTCACCTCTCACCCGGTCACCTCTGATAGATATTTCACTACTCGTCGATCCATCAGATAACAAACACTTATCCTCTAGCCATGCAGCTGCGATATCGATAATCTTGATGAATCCATCAGCACAAACGAATAAAGGTCTATTATTTGACTCTCTGGCAGGAATACAAGCAATGTATCGGTATCATCAGGTTGACGATAAAATTTTATTGACACAACGTTGGGAATAACGAAGCTCCTCGTGAAGATATCAACAACACACGTGGAGATGCGGGGAGATGACATCGTACCAGTACAGCGAAAAAATGTCCTACTGAAGGAAATCGTATGCGTAAACAACCCTTATAGGTAATGAGATTCTTTCTTTCAACCAATCAGAAGAAAGTAAACAAGAATACGACGCACGAACGAATCCATAATCAGTTCAAAAGGGTCTATATTCCTTCGTTAGAATCAACAACAACACAACAACAACAGACAAACTAAACAACAACAACCCACCAACAACAACAACATAACATAGTACCAAAAATAAGTTCTTTATATACCAACCAACGAATATTGCTAACGTTACATTGTTTTCACATTAATAAAGCTAACATAGCATTAAGAACTAAGAATAAAAGACACAATGACAAAACCTAACACACCTACGCTAGAATAACTAAATAACATTACAAAGTTCCATACTTATCAACAAGCAGTAAAGTACCTAACACAGCATACAAAACGTAAACCTATTCACACTTTTTCAGACATATTTCTAACATATCATTGTTAATTTTTACATCAACAGCTGATTTACGTAGCATTTAGAGTATCATTTCGGCTAAACATAGCAAACAAAATGAGTTCTTTATATACTAACCATCGAATATATGGTAACATAACAAGGTTTTCATATTAATAAGCTAACATAGCATCAATATGAACTAAGAAAATAATGTACAACGACCAAACTAACAACAATTAAGCTATGAATAAAGGGTTAAACATTAACAAAAGTTTCAATCACTTAACACCTGTAAGTAACTAACATTGCATACAAAACGTATCCTATTCATACTTTTTACCAAGCGATACCTTCATATTAACGTTAATTTACATTGACACAGTAATATTTAACAATGATTTATCATAATCTTGTCCAATTATCATACCAACAACGAATATGTAAAACATAACAAGTTTTATCCAAAAACATAACACAAAAATAAGTTCTTTATATACTAACCATCGAATATATGCTAACGTAACAACGTTTTTACATTAATAAAGCTAACATAACATAACCTGAACTAAGAATATAATGTACAACGACAAACCTGACACACCAAACGTACGAATAAACCACTAACATTAACAAACTTCCGCGCTTAACAACAGTAAAGTAACCTAACACTTCGTACAAAACGTCACCCTATTCACACTTTTTCAAGTATATCTCTAAACACTTCAATGTTAATTTAATATTAATATCGTAATATTTAACAAAGTTTAAGCATAAACCTGTCTTAATCATCATACTGACAACGAAAATAATGCTAACGTAACAAATGTTTTACATCAACCCTTCGTAATATTAAACAAAAATTCATCATAACTCGTCTAAATATCATAAATGACCAACGAATAAATGATAACATAACAAAGTTTTAACCAAACATAACAAAAATAACAAAATTTTTATCCTGACATAGCATAAAAATAAAGTTCTTTGAATAAAATATCACAGTAAGGCGATAGTTTTCTGATTTTAAAGCAGTAAATCAGTAAAATCAGTAATAAATCAAACTACCCATCTCTGCAGGCCCCTACCCATCCCGCCAGCTGTGATCTATTGAGCTAGTGATTCACGTCATATTTCGAGTTTCATTTTGGATAAAAACATAACATAAAAGTAAGTTCTTTATATAATGACCTACGAATATATGATTAACCAACAAAGTTTTAGCATCATTAAAGCATATCATAACCGCAACTAGGAATATAATGTACAAATGCAGACCTAACATACCTCGCTGTATGAATAAATCAGGTAAGATCTGAAAATTCCCTAAACTTTCAAAGGTAAAGTGGTTACCAGGTCATACAATACTGGATATGTCCCACTTTTCGGCTCATAATCAGCACCAGGTAAAAGCCATATTATCTAACAAAATCCTTAACAAAGTGACCAATCTATCAAAGATACCACCATCTTGAACTATGAATTGACACTACCTTCATCAAAGTGTCACTCGTTTCGAGTATAACATCATTTGACCTATGAATAAACGTAGACATTAGCAAAATTCTGGGGCAAACCTAACATTACTCAACAAAAACTTAACCTAGGCTCACGTTTCTAACACATCATCGTCAGTTAACACAGTAATATCTTACAAAAACTCATCATTTCTCTAACAAATCAGTGTTATTTCCACATTGTCATAGTAATATTTAACATAACGTACCTAACTTACGAATAAACAGTTTTCATCAACCAAGAGTATCTAAAGCAACACATTACCTTCCGAGAGAAAACTCAGGGGGATGCGCCCCATGAAAGGGTGTGAGTCCTGCGAGGGAGAGCACCCCGAAGGGGTGTAAGCGGGCGTTACCCCTCCTTCGTGTAAGCGGGCGTTACCCCTCCTTCGGAGGGGTAACGCCCGCTTACACCCCTTCGGGGTGCTCTCCCTCGCAGGACTCACACCCTTTCATGGGGCGCATCCCCCTGAGTTTTCTCTCGGAAGGTAATGTGTTGCTTTAGATACTCTTGGTTGATGAAAACTGTTTATTCGTAAGTTAGGTACGTTATGTTAAATATTACTATGACAATGTGGAAATAACACTGATTTGTTAGAGAAATGATGAGTTTTTGTAAGATATTACTGTGTTAACTGACGATGATGTGTTAGAAACGTGAGCTTAGGTTAAGTTTTTGTTGAGTAATGTTAGGTTTGCCCCAGAATTTTGCTAATGTCTACGTTTATTCATAGGTCAAATGATGTTATACTCGAAACGCGTGACACTTTGATGAAGGTAGTGTCAATTCATAGTTCAAGATGGTGGTATCTTTGATAGATTGGTCACTTTGTTAAGGGATTTTGTTAGATAATATGGCTTTTACCTGTTGCTGATATGAGCGAAAAGTGGGAACATATCGAGTATTGTATGACCTGTTAACCACTTTACCTTTGAAAAGTAGGGAATTTTCAGGATCTTAGCTGATTATTCATACGCGAGGTATGTTAGGTCTGCATTTGTACATTATATTCCTAGTTGCGGTTATGATATGTTAGCTTTATTGATGCTAAAACTTTGTTGGTTAATCATATATTCGTAGGTCAGTATATAAAGAACTTATTTTTATGTTATGTTTATCCAAAATGATACTCGAAATATGACGTGAATCACTAGCTCAATAGATCACAGCCTGGCGGGATGGGTAGGGGCCTGCAGAGATGGGTAGTTTGATTTACTGATTTACTGATTTACTGCTTTAAAATCAGTAAACTATCACACTTTACTGTGATATTTTATTCAAAGAACTTATTTTTATGCTATGTCAGGATAAAATTTTGTTATTTTTTGTTATGTTTGGTTAAAACTTTGTTATGTTTGCAATTATTCGATCGGGATTATGATATTTAGACGAGGTTATGATGAATTTTTTGTTAAATATTACGAAGTTGATGTAGAACATTTGTTACGTTAGCATTATATTCTTTGTCAGTATGATGATTAGACAGGTTTATGCTAAACTTTTGTTAAATATTACGATATTAATGAAAATTAACTTTGAAATGTTAGAGTATGCTTGAAAAAAGTGGTGAATAGGTGACGTTTTTGTACGAAAGTGTTAGTTACTTTACCTGTTGTTAAGGCAAGTTTGTTAAATGTTAGTGGTTTATTCGTACGTATGGTGTGTTAGGTTTGTCGTTGTACATTATATTCTTAGTTCAGGTTATGTTATGTTAGCTTTATTAATGTAAAAAACGTTGTTACGTCAGCATATATTCGATGGTTAGTATATAAAGAACTTATTTTTGTGTTATGTTTGGATTAAAACTTTTGTTAATGTTTACAGTATTTCGGTTGGTCTGCTATTGATAATTGGACAAGATTATGATAAATCTTTGTTAAATATTATTGTGTCAATGTAAAATTAACGTTAAAGTGTTAGAGATATGCTTGGAAAAAGTATGAATAGTTCCGTTTTGTATGCAATGTTAGTTACTTTACAGGTGTTAAGTGTGGAATTTGTTAATTGTTTAACCCTTTTATTCATGCTTAAGTTGTGTTAGTTTGTCGTTGTACATTATTTTCTTAGTTCATATGATGCTATGTTAGCTTTATTAATATGAAAACCTTGTTATGTTACCATATATTCGATGGTTAGTATATAAGAACTCCTTTGTGCTTATGTTTATCAAATGATAGTCTAAATGCTACGTAAATCAGCTGTTAATGTAAAATTAACAAATTGATATGTTAGAGATATGCTGAAAAAGAGTGAATAGGTTTACGTTTTGTATGCTGTGTTAGGTACTTTACTGCTGATAAGTATGGAAACTTTAATTAATGTTTTAGTTTATTCGTGCGTAAAGTGTGTTAGGTTTTGTCATTGTGTCCTTATATTCTTAGTTCTGGTAATGCTATGTTAGCTTTATTAATGTGAAAACAATGTTACGTTAGCATAATATTCGTTGTCTTAGTACATAAAGAACTTACCCGTGTGCGCCGTACGAGTTGTTGTTGTTGTTTGGTGTCGTTGTTGTTGTTGTCGTTTGTTGTTGTTGTTGTTGTCTAAAGAATATATAACCTTTTGAACTGATATGGTTCGTCGTGCGGTTTTTTCTTGTTACTTTTCTTCTGATTGGTTGGAAAGAAAGCATCTTCATTTACCTATAAGGGTTGTTTTACGCATACGATTTTCCTTCAGTAGGAACATTTTTTCACTGTACTGGTACGATGACATCTCCCCGCATCTCCACGTGTTGTTGATATCTTCACGAGGAGCTTCGTTATTCCCAACGTTGTGTCAATAAAATTTTATCGTCACCGGATGGATAACCGTATACATTGCTGTATTCCTGCAGAGGTCAAATAATAGACCTTATTCGTTTTGTGCTGATGGATTTCATCAAAGATTATCGATATCCGCAGCTGCAATGGCTAGAGGATACAGTTGTTTGTTTATATGATGGATCGACAGTAGTGAAATATTATCAGAGGTTGACCGGTGAAGAGGTGAAAATTAGAATAGACGTTGTGCTCTCGTCGTGTGACAATATTAAAACCCTTGATATACGCAACTATTGGAAACCCATCGATTGTGTAACCTTCATGCGTACGTGTATAGGTTTCACAGTTCGAACGTCTGAAAATATTACAGCATTGCTTAAAATAAAAAACGAATTAACATCACATCTTAACGATGTTGACATACTTGAGGACCATAAACATCATAGCACAATGGGTGTAATCTATGATATTTACACCGAACATGTGATTCTCTATATAATCACAGTATACAGGAGGTGCATTAATACTATCAGTCCTGGAATAAGTTTACTTCTCTCTTGTATTGAGAGAATGAGTGCTGCTGAATCAAAATATGCCGAAAAATGGGTTAAGTGTTGCTGAAGGCATTTATACTTACATCCTTTTAAAGGATGTTGAATCTTTAGATATATAGAACGTACCCAACTTGAATCCTATGTTTGCTGATTAAATAAATAAATATATTTTAAAATAAACTTATATTTTTATGTATTTATATGTTTTTATGTATTTATATAACGCTCTTTTCAATGAAAATTATATGTTATAAAATATGAAAACTTGTTTTACTTCCCTCGTATGTTCGATTTATTGACTACATTGATGATGATGGCTGTTTATTCGTCTGGTTGCTGTGTGTTAAGTATGTTATGTTCATAGTTTAGCTTTACAGAGAGTAAAAACTTTACTTTGTTTGTCTTTACCCATTAGGTATTATGCTAGTTAGGTTAGGTTATGCTAAATTTTTTGTTAAATATTACTATGTTAATGTAAAATTAACATTGTCGTGTTGGTGATATGTTTGATAAAGTACGAATGGATTATGTTTTTTTGAGTCTTGTTAGTTACTTTACTGGTGTTAAGTGTGGACCTTTGTTAATGTTAGCAGTTTATTCTTGCTTAAGATGTGTCTGGTTTGCCTTTGTACATTATATTCTTAGTTCAATTGATGCTATGTTAGCTTTATTAATGCGAAAACTTTTGTTACGTTAGAGTATACTCATTGGTCTGTATGATAATTAACCAGTGTTGCGATGAATTTTAGTTAAATGTTACTGTGTTAGTGTAAGATTAACGTTAATATGTTAGAGACATGCTTGACAAAGTGTGAATAAGTTACGTTTTTGGATGTTATGTTAGTTACTTTACTGTTGTTAAGTGTGGTCCTTTGTTAATGTTAACCATTTATTCCTGTTTAAGATGGGCTACGTTTCTCATTGTGGGTTATATTCATAGTTCAGATATGCTATGTTAGCTTTTATTAATGTGAAAACTATGTTTATGTCAGCATATGATTGGTTGATGTTGTATAAAAGAACTTGAATTTTATGTTATGTTTATCCAAATGATACTCGAAATGTGACCTTAATCAATAGATCAATAGATCACAGATGGTCAGGAGGGAGGTTGGATGCTGGTTGGATGGTGGTTTGATTTAGTGATTTACTGCTTTAGGGTATGTAAAAACGTAAATTTGTAAGTTATAAACATAAAAAGAATAAGAAATTTTATTTATTTATTTATTTATTTATTTATTTTTTATTTCTTGATGGTTCTGAACGCATTATTTCGAAATCTACAGTCCAATACATATATAAAGACACCAATATTGTATCATAACACGAATATTTAATAACTCGGCACCGAACCGGAGCCAGCACCACCGGTGCAGCTGTCAACTCCAACTCCTCTGAGTCAGACTCCTTCTCCATTTCTTCCCTTCCTTATTCATCCTTCATCCTTCTTCATTCCTCCTTTGTTTTTTTGCACTCTGTGCTCTTTTTTTTCAGTCGGGACCCCCTAATGGGGGGTGTCCTAAGACACCCCTATACGGACTTATACCATCAT
>JABUQX010003151.1:0-25000 GCA_015478945.1 Trachelipus rathkii
AAGAGAAATGGACTTAAACTTAATATAAGCTTACAAAATAATGAAAAAACTCTTGAGGACGATAACTGGATACTACTTGTACTAATTATTGCACTAAGTTATATTAAAGTCTTTATTATAAATTATTCATATTGTACTATATATATAAAACTAATTTATGGAGTTATCTGTCGATCGATAATAATTAAAGTATAACTAATTCAGTACATCTTTTCCAACTTTCTCCTTTTATGTATATAGCATTAAAAGGAATGAATTAAAAATTATAAAAGAGACAAAATATACTAAAATACAAAATAGATTGCATAGAACTACTCGATACTCTGAACGATACTACTAGCTATCACATACTGAGACAAACAATATCAAAAAATCAACTCGGTTGACTAAAGAAAATATCTCAAATCCGATCTATAATATTAACTTCTTGATCAACAAAAACGGGATTATGACGTTGATAGATATATATACTAAAACGAACAAGTTATAAGAAAACTGTTAATGAATTATATAATTACTCATTAAAGAATTGTAATTTTAAAATATAATCATGTACAATAGGGAATTATATTAATAACTACAGCTATATATTTATGAAAATATACTTTAAATTAAACCTTATAAATAGCAAAAAATACTCAAATCATAATTAATTTAAAAGATTGTCGTTATATAATATTATATACAACTAGTTTTAGCTTCCCATAGACTGGGATGAGAAAAAGATAACAAACAATGTTGACTCTCAATCAAAAAAATTACATAAGCTATGCTAAGAGAGAGACAATGTAATTGTGCTAAGTGATAATATAGAGTAAACACAATTATAAAAATATTCTTTATTATTAAGTTAAAATAAAAAGAATAACTATTGATATCAGCGAGTAATTACACAGTAGAACCCACGAAACCATACATATTAATGTATCATTCATAGACAGAATTACTAGTGATTAGAGGTAAACATGAAAGGATGAGGAAATAAAGACTTAATAAATATCAAGCATTCCAAAAAATGAGAATTAATTCTCGACAAAAAATTAAGGACTAAGAAGAAATATAGGATACAAAATACAAGATAAATTAACAATATCTGAACATACTTATCTGTTGACATAAGTCCCACACTAATATAATGCCATATATAATACAATCATCCGAATTATCAATATATATAACTCATATACTATAACAATTATATATTCAGGTCACTCTAACTATCTTATTAACATATTAAATACCTACAGCTGACGCCATCGAAACTGTGATTCCATTGTATATAATTTATATTCTAGGTATATGTTAAAATAAAAATTATATTATGCATATATATTCATTAAACTCATATACTGTCTTCAATGCTTAAATTTTCAGTAGAATATTTTGTCATAACTAAAGTAATTGAAATATGTTATATACTATATGTTATATCTTGAAAAACATAAGACACTTTAATCACACTATCTAATATATATATATAGTACTTGTAATATGTACTTCCATTACATACCAAAACATATATTATAATATATTTATTACTAATTTCATACACAAAAATTCATCACACCACTATCAGCATTAGCATTATATAATACAATATAATGATTATATTAATAAATTATATATATATACCATACCAATATAAATATATTATGATTTAAATATATTAATATAATTATGAATAATATAATTAATATACATTGAATAATTATTAATAATTTATATAAAATGATAATTTATAGCTATATATTCTATAATATATATAAATTAGATGTATATATATATTAAATATAATATATAATTATAATATATTAATCATACTTATACATAAATATATTTAATCATTAAATATAATATATAAATTTAGTTTCTATTATTAAATGCATTTAGCTTATGTAATTTTCTCATAACAACATATTCTCAAATAATATATATATTTAATATTATATTATATGAATATATGACATAAATTAAAACGATAATTCCTACACTGCATAATAGTAAGTTATATATGTTATTATAATTATATAATTAAGTTATATAATAAATTTACTATTTTAATCTTTCAACGTCATCTCTCCTTCAAATTAAAATGAAAATTTGACTTATTGGTAGAGGACATCATACTGGGTTTTTAAATATCCTCCTATACAAGAATCGTTTTTCTCAACTATAATAAATATTAAACTATATATAAGCTAAAATAAGATGGATAATATGTAACTGCTCTGAAATTTCAACAAATAGTTGAGAGCCAATACTATAATATATATTATATAATATAGTAGTAATATAATAATAAACTGTTATATTACTAATATATATAATATATTGCTCTATTTATATACATATATTAAAGTAATATATATTTTATATTTATAATATTTGTTTCCATTACAAAACCGATTTTTTTAATAAAAAAAACTAAAAGAAATCACGTAATTTTTTTTTTTTCTTTTTTTTGATTGATTTATTAAAGAAGAATTTTTGAGATAGCATAACATATCGTAATATAATAAATAAATTATATAAATTAATCAATATAAATACAGTACAATATATGATAACATCAATTAAATAACAAATAAGATACTACATATATAAATAATATTATGTTGAAAAATTCTTGTACACTATATTTATATAATATATGATATACATATTTAAATATATTAATATACAAATTATCTATAAAACTAATTAGTAGCATTTTACTTTATTATCAATGATGAATAAAAAGATATAATATATCAAAACACTGATTTATATATATATATAGAATGATCCATATAAATACTGTGTGTCCATACTTGTCGATATATAGTCTGACAATTAATAATACCGTATTAAGACTGTACTGAGATTATGAAGTAAGTAAACTCTCATGACAAAAATATCTTCATCACTTCAATATGAGTTGAATAATTACTTTTCGATATAGTTTCCTGAATTTATGATTATCTATTTTTCTATAATAAAATAATTATAAAATATTAAGTACAGTAATTATTAAATAATAATTTAAAGTTACCATTATCAAAATTTCTCGATATTATATATACAGAGAGAAGAATGTTCTTTTAGAGAATATAACAAAAGATATTATCTAGCTTTTTATAATTAGAAACTTATATTGTAATATATAAAAAATACAAAATAAAAGAATATAATTAACTCACGGCAAAAGGTAGTTAATTACCGCATAAATATCAATCCCTTATTGTTCACTCTATTATACTTTATGATTAACGAAATGAAGTACGGAATATCAATGAGATTATAACTCTATTATATATATTCATCTATCAATCTATCATCTGGCTATATCTAATTCTACGATAGATATTAATAGTCTCGTCTCATCTATATTAATATAGTAAATATCATATCATTCTACTCTAATCTATCGCTATCACCTCTCTTACATCTATTCTCTAGCTAATTATCTAATATTAATATCTAAGTATATATGAATCATATTATTTTAAATTATTATTACGTTATTAAATAAATTATCTCCTATATACATAGTTATCTAATAATTAATATAGTTATTATATATAATAAAAAATATAGGTACTACTAGATCGCTTCAATCATTATATATCTATGAGTTCCAGGTATATCACTGATATATAATTATACTATCTTCATATTCTACATTATCTCATTATATTATATATTTCCTCTAAATATAGCGATATATATATATAAATACCACGATACTCTCTAATATAATTATTATAAGGTTTCAACATTTAATCCCTTCCCTCCCTTCCCCTCTGTCTTCTGTCTTCTTCTATCTCACCAATTGCAACTGTACAACCGAACTGGAAAATGCGAGTCCCTACAGCCTTGCATGAAGTTGCAGAAGCCTTCTACAATGCATGTATGCTCGATTTGAATGTAATTTAACTATTGGAAATTTATGTGTATTGCCTAAAAAATATTTTCAAACGATGAGTAAGAATGATAAAGTTGTACTAATGATAGAGGATAATTAAAATAAAGGAGTAATAACAATAAATTAATATATTATATTGACCATAAAGTGAATTAGAAATATGAGAGATGAGAGAATAGTAAGGATTCTATTATTCATAGTTTGTGTGAGATAAAAATAAAGTCGTCTATTTGGTCTATCTTTAAACGTCTCGATTGTTTCAATCTATATCAGTTGATTGGACTCGATTCCGACCATGTCATTTAAGGGGCGTTGAGAGTGCGGGTGCGGCGCAGGGAGTTGACTGACACAGCCTTTATATATATATGGATGAGGCTAGAAAGAATCGAACATCTAGTTAGAGTGTATATATATAACCTGCATAGTAACACTCTCCCAGCTTGACAACTAACCCTCATCTATTCTAAAGCCCTGGGACATAACCTACGAATAACTATACAACCCAGCTCAGAGACAAGCATATATTATCTTGTAAGAGCTTGTGATGTGTATTACCTTAGGGTAAATGCATATATATAATGAGAAAACTACAGTCTCCATATATAAGATGAGATTTTACCTCTACCATACTTCACCTCACTTACTGTAATCCTTCTTAAATTTTATTTATTGAGGTACACACTTAAATAAGAATAAAATTATATCATTTATTAATATTGCTCTAATTTATAAACCTATCATTAAACTCATATACTCAGAAAAGCTGCCTCCCAATGTCAAATATTGTATGCTTTGTTATATTAATATAATACTATAGTTATCTAATAGATAATTATTATATAAAAGATAGTATATATTATTAATATTGAAATACTATATTGGATAATAAAGGGATCTTCTTGCCACTCAGGGCAGGGTATCCCCAGTCATTATATTTTAATATATATAGACTGGCTACCCTACAAGAATAAAATAGATTAATGCACGTAACTATGCTAATTCAACTAAAATATACACAAAATAATAAATAATATAATATATTAATATAAGTTATATATATTATACTAAACTATATACATATCTTAATATATAATATAATATATAACTATCTGACTACTATAATTACATTTAAACAAGTTAATATAATACTATATTATAGATATAATATAAATATATTATAATAATCATATATATTAATATATGATACTATACCTCTACTATTATTATATATAATTAATCAATAATATATAATAATGTATATTATATAAAATAATATAGTATTATATATATACCAATAACACTAATAAGTAATCGATTGTATGTAATCATATAATTATATCAATCGGTTAATCTAACACTAAAATTCATGTAAAATCTGGCAAATTTTAATATGATATACTATAATAATTATCATTAATTTTTGAAAATTGATATGTTTGCGGCGTGCAGAATACTCTTCAACACTTAATAAACTAAAAATGAGGGATTAGACATAATTTGTTTGTTTTCTTTCTATCTTGCTGTTTATCTCTAAATCACACAAATACCCTGGATATAATACAGAAAAGAGAACGAGTCACGTTATGAAGATTATCCTCGAGTGAGAGATACGATAATGGCGAATATGGTGAAAAATTTATCTGTGTAAGCCTTAGTAAAATGCATTAATGGGACACTGACAAAAATCACACTGCAGGTCATGTAGACATATCATAAGGAGGTAAATGTTCATTACCCGTCAACCAAAAATACACAATCATCGTTGTTTTGCTGTTCTATAGTCACTAGATACGAGAAAAAAATAAAAACATATCCGCACTATAACTGGCTAAATCCGCATATATTCATTCACTTATTCAATGTCTAGTTATTCGTCGGAGTATCACTATGGAAATACTATTTAATAAATACAATAATAATCATAATATAGGCATCTGAAACTCAGTATGTGAGTAGGGAATCTAATCTATGATTTAAGAATAAGAGTATCAAATACTATAGTAACACATATTACTACTGATAATTTTCTATATTCACCACTCGAGTTCCCTGATTATGAGCGAGCTAGCATATACACTTCAGAATGACTTTTATCTACTTGTAGAAAACTGTCTATCGTTTATGTGATAAAAGCTCCCTGCTTATTCTTCTAATAACTCTTGGAAGGCAGTTCTGTACGAATCTCAAATCGAGCCTTTACATCTCCAGGCGTTATAATCACAGAGAGGGCAAATAAAATCTAGAAGTCCTAGTTACACCTAATACTAACATGTCTATAATATTTTACAATCAATCTACACTCATCGTCTCTAACGCAATATATACGATCTTCCTTAATCAGAGCTTCTGCATCATGAAAACTTTTAATCATATACTGCAGTATCTGCTCTGCATCATCCGAAATCACATTCCAGTTTATAATAGATAAGACCCTCCGTGTCGGCGTAGAAATAGAGCTCAATACACTAACATCTCTTAGAAAATATAAAGAGAGAGGAGTTGTAAGAGTACAGCGGCAGATTGCCTAAACTGCAATCCAAAGCTTGTCCAATATTCCTGAAAACAGTGTTCACACGCTTCGTGTAGACAAACTCTTAAATTATAATTTACTCTCACAATTGAGCTACAGACCTACCGCTCGAGAGAGCATAAGCTATCCTGTCAGAGATTTGATTCTTTAACCTAATGATACGTTGAGAAGCGAAGTAGCGATCATGCTGAATGATAGTATCCCCTATCATTAAACGATTTACTTCTGCAATAACAGTTCACAAGCCGCGAGTCTTTATTCGGTCGAGTATAGTAGTAAAGATCACTGTAGCGCAAAGAGACCCAGATGATAATAAAATAGATTATCTGCTGTAACTTCTTCTCACTCTAATCGCTTAGAAGCCGGTCGAATCAATATATATTTATCGTATACTGGCACTAATTATTATCTTATAATCCATACTGAAAAATTTCACATCATGGGTTTGCATAGTACTCGGATCCAAGAACTCCCTGATTCGATAATAATTCCTAAATTGAGATTTCTGCGCTAAACATTATTCTCGATAAACTAAACTACTTTTCATGCCCCCAGACACTGATTCGACAGCGCCGTACTCCCTCCGTCTGCCGCAATTTCCCGCTTCGTTCTGTCTCTAAGGATAAGGTCACATAGCCTTTCCAAAAAATTGATCTTGTCGGATAGCCTTGAAGTCAGCATCTCATATACGCTGATCCTACTCTGAATACCTCCCCCTCTCCCTTCGCGTCCTTTGCGCTTGTCTTGAGTAGCTCTCTAGGAACATGCCCAATGGAAACACACTGCCTGGGTTTCACATCCAACCATACTTGTAATCTCCACGACAAAGATCGCCTGTGGAAACCAAGCGTCGACCCACAACAGCATCACTCCTGATTCTCAGCCCTTAGCTAGCACTGTTAATGTAACAGATACTCTCAGAAAAGTCAATGCAAACACACTGCAAAGGCGCTGTAAGTAACATTGTGTGTGAAGTCTCGATCCGCCCAATGATCTTTCCTATCTGGTCTTCATCCTAAGGACACTTAAACCAACGAGGTACATACTTCCTGTGGCAACTTTTAGAGGCGATTTCCCTAATATTTACTAAAATCTCCCTTCCTCAACACAACCATATTTTTCTAAAAATCCAAGTCCCAATGCTGAGGCTAATGGCTATTGAAACTATCATGATATACCCGAGGCCCCCAACCTCTGAGTCGTAAGCAACGCACATCCAGAGTACGACTAGCTGCTCGACAACGTATTTTCCCTCTCTGCTAACACCCAGTTCCATCCATACCTTACCCACCACGCTGCACTAACAACTCTTCCGGACAACTCCTGCCGTCTCGTACCTCACTCAGGCATACACACACCACCTTTTCCATACAGAACTTCATCTTAACCACTACCTTTCTTCGCCTGCTAATACCTCCTCCAACATTACTTTAACAAGATGCCCAAAACCTACTACCTACTAACTCCTCCCCTCCCTCCCCCTATACTCTCCCTCTCCTTCTATCCCTCCTCCTATATTTATATAATTCCCTTACCTATTATATTATATGCAGATGATTTACAAAGGCGATATATTATACCCATATAGTATTCGCGTTGTTTTAACCGCTTAAATCTTAAGCCCCTACCTATATGATACGTAATATGACAAACTAATAACATATATATAACTATACAAAAAATAAGCTTGTAAATATATAATATTTGATATGAAATATCAATGTTTCCCGTAAAGTGCATAAATTGGTAATAAAATTAATTAACTTTAAAATTGTGACTCTACAATACTTGTCATCTAATCTCTTAAATCTGTAAGTGCTACGACTAAGTACTCTGCTTTCTCATATCTTTCTAATAAATTCCCTTTGATCACTGCCTTCAGTTATAAAAGCCTTCCGAATCTCGCAAGTTGACTAATAGCTCGGCTGAGAGATGATTTGGCACCAGATCTTATCTACTACTCCCATCCATGCAAATATATCGATATTAGTCGGCTCAATTATTTATGTAAGAGAAATTTCCATCTTCTCTAGATTTGTGATGGTGATATTTACCTGTATTATGACTGATGTGTTGCATGGAGCAATTTTAGGTATAGATATTCTCACAATACCTCCACTTATCTTCAAAAATATTCTTTCGTTTTTAACTATTATATAGCATATTATCACGTTATTACAATTTGGATGTTTTTAGACACGATGAGGGGTCGATGTGGGAGGCAAAGACTAAATTTATAGAGTTAATTTCATCTAGGATCAGAATTCATACACGTATATCACAATTTAATCGTGTCATATTCATTCAGACAAAGAAATAGTCAAAACCTCGTATGTTCTAGGAGTTGAATTTTTGAGCAGTTGTAACTCGGAGGCGGTAAGTTAAAGAATTGTGCATTGCCTTTTATAAGTCCTATAAACGAAGAAACATCTATCTCAATCAATTTGAACATCAGACTAAATTCTTTAATGGGCAATTGTATCCATTGAGTAATTACTATAATTTCAATCTAAACTTACAAATATTACTAAAACTAGGATGAGGCACATTGATAAGTATACTAGTCTTGCGAAGCCTCTTGATGTACTTCACACGCCAATACTTATTAGATTGTACATACGCGAGTAAAGAAATAAAACTATTACTAATCGTCGTTGAGAAGAGTTTAAAATTACTAATACATGAATGAGTTATCCTCATATAATAAATATCACAATAAAATCCTGGATATATATAATAAAAATACTAACAGCAAAAATATAATCATTGAAAGTTATTAAAAACTCACTAAAATGAGTGAATGAGTCACTTCTATATTGTATTTCATGAAACAAATTTCATAATATTATCAAGATCTAAAAACGCACACGCCGTCACCCGGGGCAGCTGTGCATCATTTTCAAAAGCCTATTATATGCTACAACATACTATGATGAAGAATTTTTGACCAACACAATATTTAGGGCAGATTAACGAGTTGCTAATCATATATAACTCTGATTTGACACCCCAAGATAGGAGAAATATAGATCACTTTAGTCAATCGATAAATGATCAATAGATCAATATGAATATCTGTAACAGGAAACCGGTTTATAAAAAGTCACCAATTATTTGCTCACTCGCTAAAAGAGTGGACCAGTTGAGTAATAGATATTGAGAAATATAATATTAAATCTTTAATTTGCTTTTTAAATTTTAGTAGTAAATTAATACATGCCAAACAGTAAGCTAAATAAGTATAATTAGTAATATTACTATTAAGCGGCCATATAATAATAATAATCATATAAAACCTGAGCTTAATACCCACCAGGGTTCGCCCATATACTAGCTATACCGGATCCATAACTTCAATGGACAAAAATGATAACATATACTCATGAGTATATACTATTTTATCAAGTTCACTATATCGGGTATTAATGTCCCATGTTACATTTTATACATTTATACGTCCTCCTATAAGCATACAAATTTAAACATCATTAGTATATGTATTAATACTATATATTATTCACTAGAATACGAACATATATAATAATCAAATATATTTAATTCATCAAAAAACTATCAAATATTATCATACATATACTATATATATTAAACGTAACTATATAAATATATTATATTATGGTATAAATGGCTCACTTATGATCTATCACATCCTTGTTTTGAACTTTTGAGATCTTGAACCCCAATATTTGTGTCTTAGAGAGAGAGAGAGAGGAATATAATTGTTTATGAGCTAGAGCTTACTTTCATTATATACGGTTCTATATAAGACATAACAAATTGTAACCGTGCAAAGATGAGAGAGAGGAATCAGCTAGTTGTTAATTTCAACTATATGTGGCCCTTCCTTTTTGGTGTATTAATAACCTTCCGTTTTCACAGATAACACAGAACTTAATTACATATATATAATTAATTTTAGCTACTTATAAAAACCTATGCAGTTAGTGCATAATTTCCTTCTCTCACCGAATACACTACTGTTAAAATTCTAGAACTTAAAGGAATGAATAATTCTGTGTACTGAATATATACTAAATACCTGGCTATATAATCACACATTATCACTCTATTAGCTATTACGATAATTTATATTAAAATATAATATAATAAATCTAATAGAAATATAAAATAGAATTTTTTTTAAAGTTACTCAAACTCATCTATTGTAATAAGTTATAATAACAATAATTGTCTAACATTAAAAAACTTATATGTGAACCTGTACCTAAAATCCGTAACAGATATAAGTTAATTTTAATTACACGTAGCTTCTGTTATTTACAAATTCAACTGTAACGTTTGTGATGCCGTTTAGTATTCGAGGTGATATCTGTATATGTTAATTTGTAAAGTAGTGTGATGGGCGTATGAGTGCGTCTGAGAAGAAAGGGAGAGGTGAGTAACTTCATGTCTAGATCTTAAAGTACTGTGTTCAGGATGGACTTAATATTACTTACTGAGTAGGACGTGCTTAGCATTCTTGCAAGAACACGAAAGATCCTTAGATAAAAAAGAAGGAGCAAAGAGGATGTAGACGACTAGTTTGATAGTGGTTGCGAACGAAATGAGCACATTGAGATGAATGATGATAAATATGAAAATGATACTCTATTCTAGAAATCTAAGCTCAGAGCTCCATGTGGAAAGAAAGGAATGTCATATGCTTTCCTCATCAGGTTAGCTCAAAGTCATTCACGTTGATTTTGAGAAACCTTAGTGCCCTGCAATCATTTCCTCCTTGAGCCGTCTTGAGGACGACTCGACAGAAAATGTGAAGAGACTTCAGATCAGTTAAAATAATGCTCTCCTGGACCTGTAGAGGAATTTTGAGTTCTTGTGTGGTCCTAGATACGCACAGAAGTATCTACCTATAATTCCACAATTAGAGCACATTCTAGAATGAAGGGACGGGCGAGTGTAGATAAGGCGGTCTGTTGTACTTCATCCTGGGCCACGGTCCTCTAGATATTAGGAGCACCATAATGAGTGTCAACCATATTACGACGTTAGGTATCATCTTGGACAGGAGTCTCGGCCAGTCTTCATCGAAAGCCTGTATTAGGTGAGTTTTTCTGAGACTCCGCGACGACGGCTATTCTTATAATAGATATATAAAGAGGGGCGTAAAGGCTTGGTTTTCTTTCACTTGCTTTCAATTCTATCAAATACTTTATCTGTTTACCATTAGGTGCATGTACGCCATCTTAACCTATAGCCCATTTCAATGGGGAAAGAAGGTGGGTAGTGATATTATATACTATATCTATAATTATAATACTATATATATATAATATTTAAATTATATATAATATATAGTATATATATATATCATATATATATATTTATATATATATTACTATATATATATTAATATATATATATATATAGTATATATATATTAACTATATATATTTAAATATAGTACATATGTATCATTACATAATTAAAATATATACAACAATATACATAACATACATTACATACATAATAATAACTACATATTAATAATATTATTATTAATAAATTATAATAAGTATATACTATTAATTAATATTAATATTATATATATATATATATATTCTAAGTATTATATAATTATTATTATACTAATAAATAATATATACTATAATTATATATATATAAGTTCTGAGAAAATAAAAAACAGAAATATAAACGAGAACTAACAATTGGATTAAGGCATATTTAGAAAGACTAAAGTTTTGAAAAACCTTGATAATAAAACATAAACTTTTAGTTCACTAAACTTACGAAACATGGTTCTCATTCCTGTTTCAGATATACAGTAATATAGTCTATATAATAATATAATAAATACAATATATATAATAATACTTATCATAATAATATTACAATATATATACTTATATTATAGGTTATAACTATGCTAGGCGCCAATAAAATATATACATATATAGTAATAATATATATAAAGGGCATATAATCAGTATTAATAATAAAAATAAATACGTAAATGAATAATCTACGATATATATACTATTATTACTATACTATCACTATCACATATATTATATTATATACTTCTTTGACGCACCCACCTTGGCTGAAATTGGGTGTAACTATTTTAATTGTTCACCTAAGTTTAAAATTTTTTTCAAATTAGTTTACTAAAAAAAAAATATTTTGTCAAAAAAGACACTGTAAATTTATTTTTTCACAATTTTCCTACCTTCGTACCTAAACTCCAACCTAAACCTAACCTAACCTAACCCATCTCAAGTTATTCTTAAGCTTCAACATTCATGTAAGGAGCAAAGGAGCAAAGGAAAAACAGCTAACTCTAACCTTCTCTAAACTTAATATTTTGAACATTAAAAAAATATTCTAACATAATTTCGGAAGAAAATCCTTAATCTACCGTGCGAAACAAAAGCACAAATAACGAAAAAAAAATACAAAATTTAAGACCATTTTTTTCCTTCACCTCCGCCGGGATTTACCAATCTCTTCTCAAAATTATGTGAAAATAAGAATTTTTAAAGTATGTATACAAATCCGAACATTTAAAACTTATTTTATCAAAACTCCGGAATTTCCCCTTAAGGGGAGACTAAATATAATATATACCTGGTATAGTTATTATATATAACCTATATATAATATATATATATATATAATATATATATGAATATCATAAATATATGTATAATTATATAATATTATATATATTTATATATATATATATTTACCAATATAATTTATATACTACTTATCTACCTATACTGATAGTTATATCACCTCATATACTACTATATTATATAGTATATAGTATACATAATATAATAGATATAACCTCATATATATAACTATTATATATCATGGGAGCATTACAAGAAAGGATTAGTGTAAACCAAAGTGGATTACTGTCCAACCCTGCCTATCCATCTCTAAGCCAATAACCCTATACCATCAATTAAAAATGCAAAAATCCATTTTTTTTTACTGTTTTTAACATGTCGTTGCGAACGAAGCGTCGGGAAACGGCACTAACTGCAGGCTAAACCAATAGGGATGCCACTTTAGGAGGCGAAGACGCAGCAGATAAGCTAATCTGTGGTGTTGGTTTTGTTTGCACTAGTGACGTCCAATCCCGCGAGACGGATTAAATCCTCTCGTTTTTTCCGCTATTTCCAAATTGGAAGCCCCCTCGAGACTATCCACGGACTCTGAAAATATACTTTTTCAAGCAAGCCTTTGTCTTTAAACGCATCTCATTAAATTCATTCCCCGTCTTCTCCCTCTTCTTCTTTTTCATGATAAAAAAAAATAAAAGAAAATACGTATAATAATATAATAAATATTTATATATAGTACACATATCTATAATATATATATATATTATATATATTATACTTATATACATTAAGTTGGCCCATATATAATTATATATATTCATGTATATATCATATATATACTACTAGTACTAATAGTGTTGGCTCTCCAGTGGCTACCCTATTACTATATATATATTATACACCTAATAATAAGCGATATTTATTATATTATATATATATAACCATATATAGATATTAATAGCTTGGCCAGCGTCTGTTATAACCGTCATATGTTAATTAATACTATTAATGCCTAATCATGTCTATTAAACTGAATCCTGATTGCTGGAATCTCTCGGTCCAAAGTAGGCCCCTGAACACTGAAAAAAAAAAAAGAAAATAAAAAAAAAAATAAAATTATTAATCCTCACTCACAACACTATGTCTCACAATATACTAGGCTACAGGCGAAAAATGGATACATGTTTTGATCCTGGTCGCTAAATATTTCAACTAAAGAAAATGTAAAAAAAACATAAAAAAAAAAAATTATTGGGTTAAATAATATAATCAATTTTAAGAAAATCCTGATACATATTTGACCTTTTTATTTGTTTATAAAACTTCGTGAAAACTATCCAACTTTTACTAATTAATTTTTTGGCATATTTAAATACGCACAACTTAGGGCTCAGAGAGCCGAAACGCTCGGGTGGGTGAGGAAACATAGGGGGGAACCGTTGTTCGCTACATTATCCGTCTCCTCTTAAGTGGGCAGAGTGGGTGGGCGGAGGAAATATCCCGCGACAACCCATCCGCCCCACTATTTATAACAACGCTCTGTATCTAAAAGTAACCAAGAGCGGGGCGTCCGGACACCACTCCCCGGAGGGGGACATTAGTCCCAACGACCGTAGTTCTCCCGGAAGGGCCGAGAGCCCCCATCACGACCCTGCACTAATCTCAGTCGGGTATATTACTACTTTCTTTAGTTAAAAAAAAAAATACAGAAAAAAAAATTAAACTACGGAGCTTTCTTATAGATATGGATTAACATAGCTCGATTCGTTATCAAAATATGATATATTTTATATAACATTTCAAAGTGATACGTAAAAAAAAAATTGCTGGAATATTAATATATGTATAAAGGACTGGAGTAACGGCACTTTGTTACTTTTCGTTTCAAAAAAACGGAAAAATGTGAAGTTTAGTCAAAACCATTTAAAGCCAGGCTTTAAGAATAATAATATACTAATAAAAAAATAAAATAATCATCCATAATTATTAATTAATATAGTATTTCTTGTCATACACGTGTAATAATTAAATATATTATATATATAGTTTTATTGAATTAGGAAAAAAAATTGTTTATAATATAGATAATAGATATCATATATAGGATAATCATTATACTATTCAATATATTAATATTATATTTATTGAAATTAATCTTCTACTATATTGCTAATAAATATCTATATTTAAAAATCAAATATAATATATATACTATTATATAATATATTATATAAATATTTAATTAGATATTAATATAATATATATATAGATATATAATGTGTTGTCTGTGTGTGTGTTCATAGAGACGAGGGTTTGATCTCTGTTCGGATTTTTAGATCGTAATTACATAAGCTTAACCTAGTCACTGATGCTTATGATCAAGGTCAACTTTATATATATATATTAATTATAATCATATATGTAAAATATATTATAATATATCTATAATTTAAATATATATATAGATATATATATATATATGAATATATATATGAATATTATACTATATATATATTAATATAATAAATCATATATATATATATTATAAATATATATATCATATAATATTAAATTATCATTAAAAATATATAGTATTATATAATATAATATATAGTAATATTATATTAAATATATATATATATATTATATAATAATATATTATATATATATACATATTATATACTTATAATATATATACTATAGAGTAGGCTTCAAATGGTTATCAATATAAATATAACTATATAGTCATTAATATACACAAAATTTCATTATTATAAATAAAAAAATAAATTAAATATATATATGTATAGTATTATATATATATAGATCCCTATTATCAGATAGATCGTATATATATATTAATATATAATATAATATATATAGTATACATATATAAATACCTATACATCGTAAATTAAGAATGTGATACATACAGTATTAATCATGTCTATATATTTCAATTAGCATCCTTAATAATTCAACACACGAGTATTTATTTCAAAGTTTTACTGATAGTTACAAATAATAAAAACACAAGAAAAATAAAAAACATTAGTTAATTATTATTTCAAAATGGATTCGTTCCTAATTTTTTAAATGAAAAGATCCAAAATAAAGTTTTACTGAATTTGAAGTTTCTTCTATGTTAGCTACCATTGAATGATTGTTGTTATTTTATAACTCAGCATTTTGTAGTAAATTAACAGCATCGAATCATTCGATGATTAATTTGAAGAATAATCTATTTTTTATTTCATATTTTTTGTTTATTAAAAACTTTTTTTTTATAATCAGGTATGTTGACTCACCTACTTATTATTAATTATTAATACACAATATCAATTATATATTTAATATTATATAATTCAATGTGTCAATACCTTCTATTGTTAATCAATGTGGTTGGAGTTGTTACTAATATGTATTCAGTGAGAGGCTCGAATTGACTTTGCTTCTATTCTTTAAATCCTAAGATGATGACTAGGCTTTCTATCGACAATTCTGCGAGTTCACGACTATTATTAGGTCAGCAATGTTGCTACGTGAACTGTATAACAATGCATTGAGTTTATATTTTTTTGTAATGTTGTTTCTGGTTGATATCGGAGATTTTTAATTAACATGGAATAGCATCAGATGATATAATTCTTAATGTTATTATGGTAAAAATGTTTTTTATGTTTTAGAGGTGTGTTTGGGGAAGGGGAGAGATGATTTTGAAGATATAACCATTCTTGGTTTTCTTGTGGTAATATTTTTCTTTTTGCTTTGTGAGTGCTTAATGATATATTAATTTTTTCTATTAATCTAGGCAAGGTACTTTGTAAAGTTGGAGCTCGAAGTTAATTTTCGTGTTTTATAGAAAAGGTTCTTACTACGTAATCATTGGTAGTGAATCGTGAAGACCATAAATGATCACATTATTGTAGGCTTATAGTTGAGTGTTATATGCTGTGTGTTGTTAGTTGATGGGTTTGAAGTGGGCTTTTTGTATATTTGTGTGACGTGAAATTTGTGTGTGTGTGCCATGAGATAAGAGTATCTAGAAAAGGAAGGGTGTTGTTAGAAGAAGATTCTAGTATGAATTTTGAATGCATTGGGTATAAGGTTGTTAATGTGATCTAAAATGTCTTGGGGGTTGCTATTACGTGGGATTGCAGTGAAGATGGGTGGGAAGAGGGAATATGTAATATTATTATAGTTCGAAAAGAGTGTGACCCCTTGACTATTAGAATATGTTATGTGCGTAATGTTTAGGAGTTAGAAGTTCATCTTTACTCCGAACAAATTTGCTCAAAAATATATTAATTTTTAGAATGAGAACATGGTGAGAAATAGTACCTTTGGTTATTCATAGAGTGCAACCATCACGTTGCTGAGCTAATGATTCAAAGGAGTTGGAAACAAAAGAATAAATTCAAGAGCCTTTTAACTTTGGAATCGACCTTATCTAAAGGACATGCCAAACTGGGACCATCCCTGATGTGTGATTAGTACTTCTTACAAGAGTGGATGAAAGTCTTAAAAAGCTGGAGTAGCCGTGAGGAAAAAAGAATTCTATTTACACCTATACAACGGAATTCCCAGATTTGAAACTTCTCTTGTAACTATAGTGCAATTTTTTTGCTTATGATATAACTAAAGTTTTTCGCTGTCCTAGTATAGATATAAAACTGTGAAAGTGATAGGAATATTGTGAGGTGTTTTTGAGGAAAAAGGAATGTTTACAGAAGTTTAAGGGATGTTTTTGGCAAAAGGCCAGAAATATTGTCAATATTAGAATCCAATAAAGATAGTCAGCTCACTTTCGTTTTAGTGACTCGTACTGACTCAATCCACTTTTTCTTCGGCATCCCAGCCGGTCCATTACCATCATTCTCACCACTATACATCCTTTAAACAACCGACTGTCTCCTTTCTATTTTTATGTTGATGACTCAACCCTTCGTTACTTTTCCAATTCGAGAGACGTCCCACTCAACAGCAAATAGTTATTGTTATGAGAATGGTCTTGAAACAACTCACCTCTAATCTTTATCAATCAATAACTGTGATATTCCTTTCTGTGATATTTCTTGTAAATATCACATATTTCTCTACTAAACAGCGCTTTCCAAAAAGATTAGGTGTTCTGAGGCTTCTTCGAAACTTCTTCAGATCACCCCAGTTGCTTGATCCATATTGGAAATTGTTTGTTCTTTTATGGAGTAGGCAACGCATATCTTGAGTGGTTCCACTAACATAAGTAGACAACCTTTCTTGAAAAGATGAAATCGAAGGTTTTTCACCTTGTTAATATCTTTCCCACTCTGACTTTTCAGACTTATTTTTGCCTTCGAATCATACATTGCAACCTCTCCTCCCTTATCGTTATAATCTAAAACTTCGTTCTTGAACTCTTTCTATGCAAATCTCCATCGCCATGAGAAGAGCTCGCGCAACGTCTTTTGACACAGTCTCATTCTTTCTCTGTCGGACACTCACACTTAACCCCTTACGCTCATGCTTGCATGTACAGTAATGGTTAAGATTGGAACACATTTCTTTCTTTTATTTTCCCCACTTAATATGACTTAAATTCTTTCAAACGTGTATCGTCAGTTCAAGACGATTCCATTTCGGAATCTAGCTTTTTCCAATAAAAGATGGTTATTATATATATAAATTTCTATATGATATATATTTATATATATAATAATATTATATATATATATATATATATATATTATATATATATTATATATATAAATCCTCTGGTGGGCAAGGCCAGAGGCTACTAAATTCCACCGGAGGTTTGGGGAGAAAGCAGAATCCAAGGCTAAATTCAAAGTCCGACATGTTCGCTACAAGGCGTTTCAAAGTGTGCAAGTCAAAGGAAGTTGAGAAAATAGGTGAAGGAAGTGTGTTCTAGACTGTTACCAATGAAGTACATGAAATATTGAGCATAGCGGTTAAGTCTGGGGTTAGAGAGTTGGAGAGAGAAAGGATGAGACTGTGTGGAAAGACGAGTAGCACGAGCTCTCCTCAAAGGAGGAGGTATTCGACTATAGAGTTCAGAAGAAAAGTGCTCATTGTAAAGACAATAGTATAAGAAGAGTAATGCAATAATAGTTCGACGACTAGAATGAGATTGGAGGGAGTTAGTGAGAATAGGAGAGTTAGAAAGTCTAAAACCCCTAGACTTCAACCTATCAAGGAGAACAATGTGTGTGTGGAACCACCACTAATATGTGATGCAAACTTCATAAAAGGCTGAATAACTAACACCCCTATACTGAACAAACAACTGGTGCAGTGAGAAGTTCCGAAGGTGCCTCAGAAAACTCCAACCTCTTTGAAGCTTGTTTAGAAAGAGAAGTAAGGTAATAATTATAATTAAGGTCACGAGAAAAGGTAGTTCCAAGAATAGCAAGATCAGAGAAAGGTTTGAGTTGTATGTTTTCGAAGAAGATATTATAGTTATGTGGAAGATTATGTTGAGTAGATAGATGAGGAAACTATGTTTTTGAGTCTTTGAAAACTACCATATTTTCTTTGCCCCAATTTGAGACACGAGAAAGATCAAAGGTGAGCTGCTCCAAGGCCACCATCTTGGCATGCGTTAATTGTTGTTAAGAGGCTCGACTCAAAGTGGAAGGAATGAAGAGCTGAGTCATCGGCATAGGAGTGGATAGGAGACGATGTGATCGAGAGAAGAAGGGCATTGATGAAAAGTAGAAAAAGAGTTGGGGATAGGACAGATCCTTGAGGAACACCACTATTAATATATTTTTAAGCATGAACAATGGCCGTATATAACAGCTGTTATAGAACGACCGGAAAGGAAATCTGAGGGAAGGCCACATAGAGAAGGATAGATATCTGTAAGAGGGAAGTTTAGAAATCAAAGTTTTGTGCCAGACTCTGTCGAATGCTTTCGAAATGTCTAGCAAAAGATTAACCGAAATGCCGCCTAACGGGGACCAAGAATCAGAGAGAAGAGAAGGAAGATCAACATTAGAGCGTTTCTTACGAAAACTATACTGGCGATCAGAGATTGGATTAGAGGAATTGCGATGTTTCCAGATCTTCCTATTGAAAATACGTTTGAAAGCTTTAGAAAGAAGGGAGGTTAAAGCGATAGCTTGATATATAGAGGGTCGACATACAAAAATTACTCCCACCACACTTACAACTAGTTCCGTCAAATAATATTAATATAAAAACTGTACTAAAATCCCCGAAATCAAAAATAAACGACCCCCCATGTATATACAAAATCCCCTGTAATAATTGCAACAATCATTATTTCGGTGAAACCATAGATTTCAAACGCAGAAAATCCCAGCATAAACATGATTAAACAACTGAATGAAAACTTGCACTTAACAACACCAAGACTTAACAACAACCATCACATTAACATTAATAACATGTCCATCATTCGTAATATTACAAACACACAAATCAGAAAATCTGCAGAAACATTTTGCATATACAATCTTCCAAATTTCAACCGCCGCCCTGGGGATCAAACTATAGACTATATACAGAACAATATCATGAAGAGTTCAGCATTCTACAAAAATATCTTAGATAACCAACTTCCTCAGAACGTAAATAAGAATCACATTAGAAGAAAGTTTTCGCCTTGTTTAATTGTCAAAGCTCGAAGAAGTCATGTTACTACAATGACGAAAGCTCGCAAATGTATATTAAGTTTTAAATTGTGTTTTATGTGTTTTTTAAATATAAAATTATCATTCCTAATAGCAACAAAGCGTTTTAATTAGGGATGTTACTGATTACCAGAAAGAGGCCGATACCGATACCGATACCGATACTCTATTTTTTTAGTTGACCTGATACCGATACCGATACCGATTACCGATACTGTAATTAATATAATAAATACACAGTAATAAAGATAGAACATTGTTGCACTTGCTAGGAAACTCAAGATTGCATTCCCTGTACAAACAATTACTTAGTCATTTATATTTCATATTTGGTGTTGCCCAAGTATATTTATTTTAAAATTAAAATAGTACCTTTAAGGAATAATATGCAAATATAATATTAATAACTTTTTTATGTTTTGTGTTTATTTAAAAATATTCCATTTCCATTTTCAAGTAAGTATTAAACAAAAGTTTAGCTACTAGCTTTTATTTTTTAACATGATTACACTTTACAAGAGATTCTTTAACTAGCTACAAATATAAAGAATAAAAAATAATGAAAGAAGAGACCTCAATTAATCAGCCGAAAAGTTAAAAATAAAAAAACGCTATTACTCAAACATGACTTAATAAAATACTTAAGATAAACATAGATATCATTCAATACTCAAATTTCAAAATTCACAAATTGTGATATGCAAAAACATTAAGTTTCACTAGTATCTGGCGAGAGACTTGTTCCTTTTTGGGTGTTTGACATTCCTACCTAAATTACATTATATTAATACCGCTCTCTCTTCGGACTGATGAAGGAATGTGCCTGATAATATTGCCTGGCAGCACTAATAATATGAAAAACCTTGGCCCATTTTCATTGCCACAGCATGAAAGGATTCTTTCTGTAGGCAGCATCTCATGTTCGTAGAACCTCATCTCCTCTTTCACAGACTGCAAATTTGAATTATCTTTTCTCCTTGATGACTGCTCTTCAGTTTTTTTACGATGAGGTTCCTGGTGTGAATTCCTTTGAAGGTGAATGAGATGTCAATGCAATTTCGGCCCATGAACTTATCAAAGTCTAACATATCCCAATCCTCATCTTCAGTAGGTTTATTTGCTGAAAACGCCACCATCGTCACTATCAGTGCTGTTGCCAGGGGTTGCATATAAGGCGGCTTCCACTTCTCTGTCTCTTTTTTTTTTTCTTTTTTTTTCTTTTTTTTTTTTCTTGTCAAGCGAGCAAGCTCCTCGGTTATGCTATTTTAATGCATTCTAGAAGTGGTTCACCGTCGAGGCTGCCATTCTTGTGGGGTTTCCCAGCTAGCTTAAGGAATTCCTTTAGAACCTTTTTATTTATTTATTTTTTACAGTTGTCACCGGCCGCTCACGGCAGAACCCTATTCAAGGGTGGGTGTTGAACGCCTCAAAAATCCATCAAACGCAAATTACGCAGATGTGCACGACGCAGGCTTTAAAGTGAGGGAAATTAAATTGAGTAAGAAACACAGATGATGGAAGAGAAATTTCACAGAACAAGGTGCAGGAAAGAAAGAAGCACCGCAGCGACCAGTCTGAGTCACTAACATCAACACAAAAATCATGGCGACACGCACCCCTTGTGCTACGAAGGGCGTCGTAAAGGTGGTGGTACGCGAGTGGATAGCTGCACTCGAGCACTTGCCTCTTACAGTACCATAGAATCAAGGGATAAATGCACCATCGCGCGCAAATATAAGGGTTCAAGTGAACTAGGGAATACAGGACAGTTTATAGTCTTTTGCTTTGACTCGACCCTATCCAAAGCCGGATGAAACCAGAGCCCCCGCAACCCCCACAGATATGACAGCAGTACTTCCATACAAAGGGCGGATGAGACACTTGTATAGGTGAGAGTAACTGAGAAGAGGAAAAAAGTTCGCACTCTAAACAGAACTCCCAGTTTTCTTTGAGGCCCGCCCTAGCAACCACTGTGATTGAGGTTTTCAAAACATTTTTTTTTCATGTTAAGGCCAAGATGTTTATATTTGTCAACAGGAGAGCGAGAGAACCGTCGAAAGAGATAGAAAAGTTAAGTGTCTTAGAGAGAGAGATTATTTGTAGAAGTTTGGGTTTTTAAAGAATTAGAATTTCACAAGCTTGAGACGACCCAACCCTGAAATTCTATGCAGATCAGCGAGAATAGAATCACAAAGATTAAAACGAGAGGCAATTCTAGAAGTAAAATAGGGAGCAGAATTGTTTGAAGTTGAAGAATGAAAGGGTCAAAGCTCATCGACATATGAGCTGGATAGAGTAGAATGTGCAGTGTGAGAAGATCATTGATTGAAAAGGCAGGAATAAAGTAGGAGATAAACAAGAACCCTGAGGGAACACCACTATTGACAGAAAAGAGTCGCCCCATCAACAACAGCCGACATTGAGCGATTTGAAAGAAACTAGACATAAGAAGCAAAGAGAAGGAGGAAAAACTCAAAGCAGGGGAGCTTGGAGAGCAGTGACGGCGTGCCCATACCCGGTCAAATGCTTTGGATATGTCAAGCGCCACCACAAAGTCTTCCCGTATTCCTAAGGGGGGAAAACCATAAATCTGTTAATAGGAAAAGTATATCGCAGTAGATCCGGAGCACCGGAAAAGACCGTACTGGTAATCCAAAGAAGGGAAAAGAGATTCCAGATGATCTAGAAGTGAGAGTTGAGAAGGTTTCAAAGATCTTAGAAAGAATAAAAAGTAGAGCATAGGGCGATAGTTAGAAGGATCAGAAGCAGCATCATTTTTTCGGAATAGGTTGGACATATACGCGCTTCCAACACGTGAGGGAATGTTGCTAGTATTGGGCATAGAGAATATAGATTGAACGAGGGGTGGGTCAGCACGGAAGCACACTGCCTCTCAAAACTCAGAGAGGAATGCCATCCGGGCCACCCGCCTTCCTAACGTTCATAGAATTTAGGAGCTTCAGGAGCACCCGATCAAATGAAATGACAGGTAAGCATAGGACACCTGAGAGGAGACGGAGGGAGGAAGAGGAATACCAGAATCCTCCAGGGTTGAATTAGGAAAATAGGTGGCCAAAGAGATGATTGGCCTTTTCAGTTTTAGAGTATAAACAACAGAATCATCAGAGCGAATAGAGGAGGAAAGGATGATTTACAGAAGTTTTAGAGATGTTTGGCAAGGGTAGAGAGAATTGGTCAGTAGGAGAACCAAGGAGGTCCGCGCATTTTCGTTTAATAAAAGTTCCACTTTGCTCGTCGAAGAGGATCCCTGCAACGAATTTCTAGCGGAATGAAAATTGGCAAGAGTGATTGGAGAACAGAGATTTTTCCACCACCCCGATAAGTAATTGTCTTCTAGCCTGATGGACAGGGACAGGCATGATCGAACATGGATTTTGAGGAGAAAAAGATTTAGTCCAAGGAAGGAATGAAACCTGCTCATCCCAATAAACAATTACAGTTCCCACTTTATCGCAGAATCTGAAGCGTCTTAGAGTCAAAAGAAGTCACTTCAATTATAGTTAGCGTAGAAGCCACGCAAAGCCCCCCAATCGGCTCGATCAAATTGCCAGAAAAACCGCATAGGCAGGATGGAGTTGTTGGAGAGAAAGTATTTAAAATTAAGTGATATAAGGTTGTGGGCAGATTTACCGATAGGAGCGAGGTGGTTTATTTTAATAGAGAGAAGACTAGTGGTGAACATAGGTCAAGTGTGTTCAAAATCGGTTTGGGACGATCGGAATGTGTGTAGGGTTATTTAATCAGTTGCTCCAGATCGTTGAGAATACTGAATGATTCGGCTTCCTTCCCACCTAAATTCAGTACGAGAGGATCCCAACAATTCAGTTTGTGTACATTGAAATCCCCTAAATAAAGAACCTCAGTATCAGTATTTGGATGATATAACAGTCTCGTGAGAAGTAGTTTAAGGTAATCAAAAAAAGGCATGAAAAATCTGTTTCTGTTAGGAAGAACATAGCAGAAAAGCAGAAGCATAAAGAATATGTAGTAGAAGGAAGAAAAGATTTCTGTTGTATATCTTGATTAAGGAGATTCGAGGATTCTTCTGAGACGTGTTATAGGAATGTTTATATTAACAAAGGCACATACTCCACCCTTTCAATACGGAAATTACTAAAATTAAGTTATAGTTTGATATATAACCGAGTTGGAAGATGGAATTCTTAGCCATCTGGGTCTCAAACAAGAGCAGCAAAAGGTTAGGGGTTAGAGTTAGAGAGGTAGTATTCCATGGATCCAGAGTTAGAGTGCAAGC
>JABUQX010003151.1:32500-35000 GCA_015478945.1 Trachelipus rathkii
TATAGGCCTATATTACCTCTACCTTAATTGGAGATGCGAGAAAGATGTCTCTAACATCATTTATGTTTGGATACATCATTTATTTATTCCTTCTAGGCGCCAAAAATTGTAACTAGTTATGTTCTTTAACTTTTTCTTTAAATTCTCTAAAATTTATCGAAATTAGGGTTGCTGTCATCATATTAACTTTTATATGGCCATATCTGACACCAAATCCAGTTTCTACAATGTTACTAAAGTCAAATAAACTTTTGGTCTTAACAGCACCATCTAATTTCATTGAAGAATCCTATTTTCTTTCATCAGAGGAACATTCTTTCAACACTTACTAACCACTTTCTGGAAAATCTATTAGATCAACGCAATTTGCACCAGTTTATTTAATAATCGCCGCAGATTTCAATTTATTAAATCTTAGATTTTTTGGAAAAAAGAATTCACGTTGTCTTCTAAATATTCAAATATTTTCCAAGTGGAATACGAAATTTTTGCAACTAAAGTAGTTTCATTTCAAAGCTGGAGTAGGTTGCCATGTCTTTCTCCAGACCAGAGCCGTGTTAGCCTGCTTGGTATTTCTCCAAACAATACACCCTTCACCACGATGAGTACGGTTGGATTTTGAAGGGTGGCTTATATATAAAGGTATACATAAGCTTACTGACCAGGAATGCCAAGAAATTCTCATTCCAAATTCAATTTCTTTCGAGTATGTATTTAGGCATAGCTATTTAGGTTTTATAAATTGGTATATTGTAAGGTAATGTCTGTATTATTACATTTATATCTGATAACTTTTTATTTAATATTTATTGGACTTAATCGTTAACGCCTCCTTTCGGGCTGAGGCATTAATGACTCACAATGGGGCTTCAACACCCTTTCAAGGGGGTGATCCCACATGGGACTTCTCGTGGGGAAAATGAATTCCTTTAGAAACTTCATTAAATAGTGAAACTTGTGAAATTAATTTTTGGTATAAATATTACCGTATATATATATATATATATATATATAATATATATATATATATAATATATATAATATATATATATATATATATATATATATATATATATATATATAATATATATATATATATAATATATATATATATAATATATATATATATATATATATATGACTTATTTACTTCGACATATACGACTTCTTATTACTTCTTGTTCCGTCCTCCATCTTCCTTTGTCTTCTGTTACGCTGTCCATGGTTTTCATTTGGGGCCCCCTCCATTGAGATCATCAGACACCATTGAGGGTTCTGAAACTCAAAATTGAGATCTACGTCCTTTAAAACATATACATTAACACCAATATTATGATGTTAAGTATATGTTTACTAACTCGGCACCGCACCGGTCCAGTGCCGACACCTGCAATCACATCATTTGCTCCTACATATCAGACTTCTTCTTACTCTGTCCTCCATCTTTATTCCCCTTCCTCTCTTACGAAATCCACGTTTTTTAATTGAAGCCCTCTCCATTGGGGTCCTCAGGCACCTTTGAGGGTTCTGAAACCCTCAAAATTGAGATCTACATCGTTGAAAACATATACATTAACAGCGATATTATGGTGTTAAGTATATGTGTATAACTCGGCACCGCACCGCACTACACTGCACCGACTTACTTGATCCGGTGCATAATATATATATATATATATATATATATATATATATATATATATATACAATATAAATATATACTTTTGCGGCGTGCGATGTTGGGGCTTTATCTCTTTTCTATAGGTACCAAGCAGCCGGTAGGTGCCTTCGAGGGAGCTTATCACTCCGCATACCTCCACCTTTTACGTCGCCCTCGTAGGCACTAGGGGTGCTGTCTCTGCACATGAGTTTTTGTGTTGATGTGGGTAACTCCAGGACAAGTTCGCTGCGGTGCTTCCTTCTTTGCTGCCACATCTGTTTGGTGGAATTCTCTTCCATCTTCTGTGTTTCTGGCTGAATTTAATCTTCACCCACAATTCAAAGCCTGCGTCTGTGCTCATCTGCGCAATTTGCTTTAGTTGACGTATGAGGCGTGCAACACCCCTCCTTGAATAGGGCTCTGCCCGTGAGTGGTGGTGACAACTGTAAAAAAAAAAAAAAAGTAGGAATAAAAGTTTAATAACTCGGCACCGCACCGCACCACACCGCACCGGCTTACTTGATCCGGTGCTTAACTTAAGCTCAGTACTCTAATTCATTCAATCTCTTCTATCCACTCGCCAAATTTCACCTATCTATGAGCATTTTCAAATTTTTGGGCTCAGCTCCATCACACATTGGGCGTTGCGGCTCGAAAACTCGGAACAAGGTAGGCGACACCATCAGCAATAAGGGTAGCAAGTTTGAGAACGATATAACTAACCTTACTAAAAAGAAGGAAAAGTAATTACGTTATATATAGCCCTCAAATTTCGCGATTATAGATCTCAAAATCGGACTCAGCGGGAAAAAATATATAATATGGTAAGACGAAAAGTCG
>JABUQX010003151.1:40000-49956 GCA_015478945.1 Trachelipus rathkii
TATTATTGAGCTTCCCCAACCTTCCACTCTACTCTCCACGCAACACCTGTTCAGAAATCTCAGCATCAAGGCTTTCACCCCTCTTCTCCCTCCCTCAGCAACTCAATATTTATCCCATCTTCACCAGGAGTTTTCCGCTCTTCATTTTCCTAACGCCTCCTCAATTCCTCCTCCGTTATTACCTCACTCTTCTCCCTCCACTTTTCTCTCCTCCTCCTCTCTCTCCCTTCCTCTTCCCCACGCTTCCACATTCAACAACTCATAAAAGTACTCTATCCACCTTTTGTTTTTCCTCGGGCTTACCAATGTTTCTCCATTTTTTTCTTTGATATTACATACTCTACTCTTCGTTCCTCTATACGTACTTGCCAATGTAAAAATCTTCTTCTTGCTTTCCTTCATATCATCCATCAGTTCCTTTGCTAGCTTCTAAGCCACCTCCTCCTTTGCCCTCCCCTCTTCACTCTCCCTTCATTTCTTGCTTCCCATTTACACGGCTTTAGATTATCTTATATATATATATATATATACATATATATATATATATATATATATATATATATATATATATATATATATATATATATACTGCTATATATATATATATATATATATATATATATATATATATATATATATATATATATATACTGCTGCTATATATATATATATCAGGAAATTCAAAATTACAATTATTCATAAACTCCCATGATAAAGATGACAAATATATTTATTTTATATGCATTTAATCAAATGTGGAAAACATCCTCAACATCCTCATTTTCAAGAGGATGCGGATGTGCCGTTAAGTGAGAATGCGGATGCGGATGCGGATGCGGATGTCAATTTAGGTGCGGATGTTCCGCAAATGCGGATGCGGATGCGGATGTCATGTCCATCACTAACCTTTATTGGTTACTCGTTAAAATAGACTTTCTATTAAATTTTGCTTTAAAAAGAATACCCCAAAGCCCGGCCCGGGCAGGATAGGCAATTTTGGTGATTTTTGATTTTTAAAAAAATCAATTTGTATTTTTGATTTTTTTGATTTTCTATTCTTCAGATTCGTAACGTCACGCGATATATAATTTATTAGCTTGCAAATTATATTTCGCCCATTGACGATACAAAATCCAAAAGTCAAAAATATTAAAAAGATCAAAAAAATCACAAATTGATTTTTTAAAAAAAAATCAAAAAAATCACCAATGCAATCCCTGCGGCCAAAGGTATACCGCACCGATGGCAGGAGACTGTAAAAAAAAAAAATCATCTCAAAAACTACAATAGCTCCAGCGAAAACCGAATACATTTTGGAATCCTTGTAAAATTTTAGTTAGGAAAGTGTAAAAAAAAAAATAAATAAGTAAAATAATTTTTGGGGAAATTTTTTTTTTTAGGACAGGGGTCCAGAAATTATATATATATTATTTGTATAGTACGGCAATGTAGGGGGCTCGAGCCGACGGGGAACACAGGGGGGGACGTTTTCCATACCCCCGTAGGGGGCGGAGGAACCCAAATACCAAAGAGCGGGGTTCCGGAGACCCTCCCGGAGCGGGGAAATAGTCCCTACCCGTAGTTCGGAGGCCGAGACCCTGACTCCTGCCATCGGTGCAGTATACCCTTGGGGTATTCTTTTTTTACAAAAAATAATTATAGTAGAAAGTCGTTTTATTTTATCAGTAACGTATAATGGTCTTAAATAGGCTTTCTCCTCATTTGCTATAATTATTAACAATAATTTTTCTTTTTTTGTTTGCTAACTAAAATTTACCAGGATTCCAAAAAATGTATTCCCTTTCGCTGTATATTGCTAGTTTTGGAATATGATTTTTTTTTTTTTTACATTTCGCCCTAAAACGTCTATTTATGTATCATAGAAGCCTGTGAAAATTTTTTTGATCCGAGCTTCCGTTCCGTGTAGGCGTTAAGTAACTTTTACCTATATATATATATATATATATATATATATATATATATATATATATATATATATATATATATATATATATATATATATATATATATATATATATATATATATATATATATATATATATATATATATATATATATATATATATATATATATGTATATATATATATATATATCTATATATATATATATATATACTTAGCAACATGCTATATAACCTTGCTGCTGTATATAAACATATGTAACATAACATAACTGCTGCTGCTATGTATGGACAGGACAGCACCCACACAGAGAAACACACAGGTATCTACTCTTACATAAATAGGCTGTTCTAAGTCGAGTAATTTTTTTTACCTGTTCTAGGGGCGAAGTTAGGTTGATTAGGTTAGGTTAGGTTAGGTTAAGTTGGTTAGGTTAGTTAGGCTTGGTTGGGTTAGGTTGGGTTAAGTTAAGTTAGGTTGGGTTAGGTTTAGGTTAGTTTAGGTCAGGTCAGGTCAGGTCAGGAAAAAAATTTCATTTCGACCTAAAACATCTATTTATTTATAATAGAGGCTGCAACGAAATTTTTTTTATCCGACTTCCCGTTCCGTGTGGGCGTTAAGAAACATAGCTTTACCATATATATATATATATATATATGTATAACATATATATATATATATATATATATATATATATATATATATATATATATATATATATATATAATAACTGCTGCTGCTGCTGCTGCTGTATATATATATATAACCAACTATATTTGTAGACCTATATATATATATATATATATATATATATATATATATATAGCATAACAATATATATATTGTATATATATGTATAATAATAACAATATACAACAATATATATATATATATATATATATATATTCTTCATAACAACAATGCAATATATATGTATATGGAGGAGAGGGGAGCAGGCACGGGTGGCAAAGGTTAACGGGTCACCGCTGATATATATGTATATGTATATATATATGTATGTAATATATAATAACAATAATATATATATTCATATATATATATAGCCTTAACCAGCAGCCAGCCAATATAGTATATATGTATATAATATATATATAGCTGCTTAATAATAATAATAGCAGCAACAATAACAACAACAACAGTCATATATGCTGTATGTATATATATATATATATATATATATATATATATATATATATATATATATACTATATTTAACAAATATATATATATATATATATATATATATATATATATATATATATATATATATATAACCCGATGGTAACACACGAGTCCAAAAAATCAAGGTCATTTGCTCACAAACTACAAACCACTGCCAAACGTAAGAAAAATAATTATTTGTTTATCAAACTGATTAATTATTTATATTTTTATCAAACTGATTAATTATTTATTAAATTATCTTACCACCACTTACTGGTTGTGGGTAGATGGATATATTTTCGCGTGTCTACACACCAAAAAATTAAATATATATTAGAAATTCACGGCATTAGGTACGGAAATATTTGAAATGCTGACACAACCACAACGTGAGCACCAGCACAGTTGTTGTACATAAATGTATAGTATATCTATCCGATTCTTTTAGCTTATTGCAACTATCTTATAATTGGTATGACTCTATATTTTAAAATCAGTTATGTACTCTACTTGACTTTAAATTATTATTAATAGCATCGCTCGCTGTTGATAATTCGTTAATGCACAATACACAAGTAGTCAAGTACATTTTAATTTATAACCAGTTTTATAACCTTTATTTTATAACCAGTTAAAAATAAACAACTTAAATTGGCTACAAACAAATGTCAAAATAAAAAAAAATGTACGTCTTTTATAATAAAAATTCAATTAAGTTTTTCACAAATTTTTGTGTGAAAGTTTATACAAAATTGTTTTTGTTGGGAGTCGAAAGGAGTCGAGTTTTTATCGACTCCGACTCCGATGCTATCCTTGTTGAGAGTCGGCTCCACATTCCGGTTCAGAATTCTTTGGTGCTGTCTCATCAACTTTTAAAACCTATAATTTTCTATTTTCAATTTTGCTTCTTGAAAGGAAGAAGATGAAAGTAAATTTTCAATTCAATGTATAGTTTGCTACATGTTAAAATATCATTTCGTTATTAATTTTATTTTTCAGTTAAACAATATTTTGCATACACTACTTAAATTCATCTTTCCCTTTGTGATTTAAAATACTAGATATTTTAATTATTATTATTATGATTATTATTATTATTATTATTATTATTATTATTATTATTATTATTATTATTATTATTATTATTATTATTATTATTATTATTATTATTATTATTATTATTATTATTATTATTACCGTTGCTATAAACTCTTCCTTTATAGAGTCATAAACAAAAACATTTTATGATGTTGTTATATCCTCATAACATCTGTACAAAGAATAATCCGAATTTTACCTTGGTAATAATCTCTCTCTCTCTCTCTCTCTCTCTCTCTCTCTCTCTCTATATATATATATATATATGTATATATATATATATATATATATCGAGAACTATATATATATATATCAATAGATATTAACTCATATTAATTTTTATGCATTAATATTTATATATATATATATATGTATATATATATATATATATATATATATATATATATATATATATAATATATATATATATATATAACTATATATATACTATATATATATATATATATATATATATATATATATATATATATATATATATATATATATATATATATATATATATATATATATATATAAATCGAAAATATTTGAAAGAAAGGACGGTTCTTAAGGTAGCACGTTTTAGGAGCTAAGTATTTAAATCACGTTATTTTATGACGGAACATAATATGAATAAAATTTGTTTTCAAAATGGAGGTAAACGAACAGGTTTTTGAAACGTTTTAAAAATACCGAATTCTTTCAAAAGGGCGATCATCTATTCTATAGGATGGAAAGGGTTAAAACAATTTAACATTAAAAGTTTTTAAAAATATTTGGAAAATGATTCGTAAATCTCTCCACCTTTAAAAAAAAAAAATTACAAGCAATTATTTATTATATCAAAAAACTAATGGATTGTTCTTTATAAGACTGAGAGTTTATTACATATAATAAGGTCAATTTTGGCCTTGATGGTGACTAATGAAGTCGCGAATATTGTACTGATGCAGAAGCTCGAAAGTCTGCTCGTCTGGTGAATGCAGGCAATAAAATGACCAGCATCTGCTGAAAATAAAGTAGCTTTTTAACACACACACACACACACACACACACACACACACACACACACACACACACACACACATATATATATATATATATATATATATATAACTTAACGACAAAATATATTTATATATATATATATATATATATATATATATATATATATATATATATATATATATATATATATATATATATATATATATTTCTTTATCCTCCCTTCTCTTCCCACTAGATGTGAGGTAGGAGTGCGTAACACGCACGGAAAATAGAATAGTTAAGTAGAAGAGCATGACGTAAGTCGAAAGAAAATCCCCCCCTACCATCGCCCCATATCCTTAAGTGAGAGCACGGCATAATTAAAAAAAAATCAATTCTATTGCTTCATAAGATCGAGACGGATCTTCACTGTGGTATCTCGTCAATGTGGTATCTCGTCAATGGCCCCCTGGGGCCAGGGCCACAACCATACCCCCTCACAAAATTTAGCCATTCACTCCTATGGTGCACCTTTCTTCTCGCCTCCGCCAAACTCCCATTCCTTTCCTTCAGATATTCCTTTAATGACTCAATCACATTTTTCTTCGGTCTCCCACCCGGTCGATTCCCAGCACACTCACCACTATACATCCACTTAACCAATCGACTATCATCCATCCTTTCCATATGACCAAATCATCTTAAAATGAACACTCGATTATTGATTTTATTCTCTCATTTACTTCTTTCTTCACACCATACAAGTCCCTAACACGTTTATTCCTCATATTTTCAATTCTTCTCACACATAACACGCCCCTAAGATTGTCCATCTGAACACATTGTTACTTAGATCTATACCTCTTATTCCACATACCATAGTTTCACTACTATACATTAACACAGGTAACAACATACCCTGTGTGGCCTCAGCAGGGGCTCCAAGCACCCTTCCATGGATTTAAATAGGTACTGAGTTTCACAGTGATATCGAGTAGGGGACTTGAAAACTGTTCCTAGATGTCTTCATTTTCGGGGGATGTGGATTGGAGCAATGGTAAAGACTCATGTACATTGAATAGCGGCGACTCTGTTGTCAATGATTCGAATCTTGAGCGAATAAAATTTTACTATGTTTTATTATTGCATATTTTGTTGCAATAGTTGTTATGCCCATGTCGGCGGTGCTCGCCTTTGGCTGGTTGTTCTCGTAACCCTGGGGAACCACAGTGGAAGGCCATGTGGCCCCAGCAAGTGTTCCAAGCACCCTTCTATGGATTTATATAAGTACCGAGTTTCACACAGCGATATCGCCAGCAGGGAACTTATAAACTGTTCCAAGATGCCTTCTTTTTTTTTTTTTTTTTTTTTTTTTGGAAAGGCGGATTGGTGCAGTGGTAGGGACTCCTGTGCATTGTCCACCGGCGATGCTGCTGTCAATTGTTCGAATCCTGGCGCGAGTGAAAATTTTCTAAGTATATATTATATATATATATATAGTATATATATATATATATATATATATATATATATATATATATATATATATATATATATTTTCTAATTTGATTAAGTATTTTTTTTATATATATATATATATATATATATATATATATATATATCTATATATATATATATATATATATATATATATATATATATATATATATATATATATATATATATATATATATATATATATATATAACATATATATATATATATATATACATATATCTCAATATATATATATATATATATATATATATATATATATATATATATATATATATATATATATATATATATATATATATATATATATATATATATATATATATATATATATATATATATATATGGTTTTCATAATAACCCCACCTTGCTAAATATATGGACTCCCAATCTTGTCTAATATAGCGGTCGCTTTGCTTGTTAATGAAAACGACACGAATTATTATTATTATTATTATTATTATTATTATTATTATTATTATTATTATTATTATTATTATTATTATTATTATTTACATAACAATACTCATTAACGTATAATCTAACCTAACAACATAATCTAACTTAACCTAACCTAACATAACCTGATCTAACATAGCATGACTTTACCTAACATAACCTAACAATATCTAACAAAACTTAACCTAAAAAAACAACCTAACTTAGCCTAACATACCTAAACTATAAATAAAGGTTAACATAAAAAAAGTTCCTTACTTAAACTAACTTAATTTTTTATTAGATAAAAAATAGAAATACTGATTCCACTCCTGTAGTGTTAACCTGCTGTACCATGTTTGGCATTTTTATGACGTCATACATTGAGTTAGGTAAACACTGGATGGTTAGATTCAGTATTTTTATATTAACATCTAATAATAGGTTAAGATAGTTTAAGTAAGGAACTTTGTTTATGTTAACCTTTATTAATTAGTCTAGGTATGTTAGGCTAAGTTAGGTTTGGTTATGTTAGATTAAGTTTTTTTGGATATTGTTAGGTTAGGTTATGTTAGGTAAGGTTATGCTATGTTAAATCAGCTTAGTTAATTTATTATGTTAGATCATGTTTTAGTAGGTTATAATATGATATGTAGATAGGTATTGTTATGTTAACAGTATTTGAAAAGTTAAAAAATTTATTAGTTATCAGTAGTGTATGTATGTTAGGTTCGGATTAGTATTGTTATGTTAGTTGTAATTGAAGAGTTATGAACTTTGTTTATGTAAATAGTTATTCATAGTTTAAGTGTTTTAGAACTGTTATCTTGGGTTACATATGAGAGAGAGAGAGAGAGAGAGAGAGAGAGAGAGGAGAGAGAGAGAGAGGCTTGGAAGAAATAATAATAATAATAATAATAATAATAATAATAATAATAATAATAATAATAATAATAATAATAATAATAATAATAATAATAATAATAATAATGTGGAATTGTGAAATTTAACTTCATAAAAACTCAACTCCTTCACATCTCTCTCTGTCTATAAAACACCTTCCAACTATCCTATCTCGTTCGACGGCTCTAACGTCTTACCTGCGAACACCACAAACATTCTTGGGCTGAACATAAACAAAAAATTGTCTTGGAAACCTCACATCACAGCGATTGCAAAGGCGGCGGTCTTTATCCTTTTTATGGTGAAGATAAAACACAAAAAAAAAAATTCATATATTGTTATTATATGATACTAACAATAAATTTCATTGTGAATAAACAGGATCAAAAAATTTTAAATAAAATAATAGGTAATTGTTTAATAATGTCGTACTTTTTTACGAATCTTACGTTTGGCAGCGAGCGCCCGAGACAAAGCGACTCTCGGGATATTTTCTGAAGTGCAAAAATCTTACCAGAAAACAAAGAGAAATAGTGTTACGGCAAAGTTGATTCATGTAGGTTAGGTCGAAATTTACTGCATCGTCGATCAATATAGGTTAGGTTAGGTTGTGTTTTACTTCATCGTCGATCCATATAGGTTAGGTTGCGCTTTACTGCCCGCTAAGTTCAGGTTATGATAGGTTTTGTTATGTATACACAAAATCCCTATATGAAAACAAAACCCAATACAGAACGTATTTTACCCAAAACAATTGTTATTACCCTACCTTGAATTCTTTCACTCGCTAGCATTAAAAGCCATTTTCTTTCTCATGCAAAATCAACGTTTTGGCTTACTTTATCAATTAATTTTTAATAGTTTCATATTTTTCTTCCTCTTTTACATCTTAATTAATTGCTTGTATCATATGTTACTAATATATGAAAAAAAAAAAAAACATTTATCTCCACCATGAACCGGATAAGGTCCAAGGCAGCCTCAAAGAAGCTGGGAGTTCTGTTTTTTCTTCCGAACAGTTCTCCAGTTATATAAGGGTTTATGGAGTACTGTTCTTACATTTGGAGGCCCCCAATTCCACCCTTCTTTCTGGCAGGGTTGACTCTAATCTAAAAGACTAATAAGCTGTCCCCTACTTTCTAACTCCCTTGACCCTCTATACCTGTAACGTGACGTTGGCGCACTATCTCTTTACTATAGATACTGCAATGGAAGGTGCTCGGGGGAATTGACCACTCGTATACCACCACCACTGCGGCGCCCTCGTAGCACATGGGGTGCTGCTTGGGCCGAATTTTGTGTAAGCATTGAAAATTCCAGACTTGCTCGTTGTAGCGCCTTCTTATTTCCATCTACCTTTCTTTTGTGGAACTCCTTACCATCATGTGTTTTTCCTGCTGCATATAATCTTCCTCTCTTTAAAACCTCTATGTCTATCTACGTTCACCTGAGAGATTTGCGTTAGGTTTGGGAGAGCTTTTCGCTTTCTTCTTAATATGTTGTTCATTTTATTTTTATTCTCCCACCTTGAAAAGGGCTCAGCCTGTGAGTGGTTGTAACCTTTAAAAAAAAAAAAAAAAAAAAAAAAAAAAAAAAAAAAAAAAAAATTCAAGTGTCGTTATAAGTTAACAAACGAAGCGTCCCCTATATTGGGCAAGATAGGAGTCCATATATTTAACGAGGTCTGGAGTGCTATGGAAACCATATATATATATATATATATATATATATATATATATATATATATATATATATAATTTACAAATGTATAAATATATATATATATATATATATATGCTACTATATATATATATATATATATGCCCTATATATATATATGCTCCAGTAACTCTTTACTACTCGTGCTCTCTCTCTCTCTCTCTCTCTCTCTCTCTCTCTCTATATAT
>JABUQX010003152.1:0-10000 GCA_015478945.1 Trachelipus rathkii
TGAAGATCAGGTTAGTGATGGTTTTCTTATTGGTGTATATAATGTAATAGTGAATGATAATGATAGGATTAACTATATTATAACATTCAACGAGATAATTACATTACAGGAAAGATCCAAGGTGATAAAAAAAAATTAAGGAGAAGATTTAAGTAATTATAAATAAATGATACATATTCTTAAATGAATGTATTACTAAGGAATTCTATAGGTTATAAGGAAGATCTTAATTTAAATTATAGAATAATACTATAACTGGTTAATAATAAGTGAATATGAAGTGAGCGGAAACATTTTATTGAGTTGTACAGTATTAATAAGGGTTCTAAAAGTCTACGATGGATCATAGTATTACTTATGTGGTAAATTATAAATACATATAATATCAAGCAGAATATATATGTTAACACATATAGGTCAAGGAAAACTAATGGACTTGATGGCAAGGTACGTATGGAGAGTCAATACCGTAAAATAGAGGTATATCATACATACATATATTAATATAATATCAGGAAGTATGACTAGGACATAGTCCTTATCACTTGTCAAATATAAAATAAGGTATGATCAAGCAAGGTTTAAATTCCCCCTCAATATCTGGAAAAATTTAAAGTTGAGCTCTACACTATATATATATATATACCCTTATATCGAACTAGTTGCATATAATGTCAGATATGTCATGGAGACTATGCCGTATAAAATACAATAGGTAGAGGGATATGTTGCTATATATGCTTTAAGTAGGGCTTTAGTGGATGAACCACATTAGAGTTAAGTATAATGGGTATATATATATATCGCGGTTAGATAATACACTTATCTAAGGGAATAAAATCACCATAGGACTAATAACTTAGAGTTAGGTATGCCCAGTGAGGCATATTCGAAGACCATAAATGTTTTGCCTATATTAACATTATTATTTGAGCGCCTATCCTCTATAACAAGGTGTTATACATAGGAGATAAATGGGGTTATGTAGAGTTTAAGAGTATAACAGGTTTATGAGGAGACATATACGTACTACATTATTCAGTATATATACAAGCCTCACTTTAATAAAAAACATCCTTCAAACGGGGCAGTAGAACATGATACACTCGAGATAGCGACAATTCGCAGAGTTCCTTATGAGATAAAAATATAGCTAAACAAAACGACGCAGGATGTTAGGACGGGACTATATAGTCATTAACCTTATCAAGTGGAGTTAATATCATATATAATTATAAAGCAATTACAAAGTAGCACTCGAACTTGTGTAAGTAATGATCAAGTATCAGCGAGGCTGAAAAAGTTAAATTAGACTCAATACATCACAATAAGTATAGATGAGGAAATACGTGATTTACTACATCCTACTCATAGTAAAGAACAAAGTATAAAATGGAAGTGAGGACATATCACCTATCATAACTTAGTAGCTACTCATATCACTATGCATGTAGAGTGTCCAAGGTATCAACACAAAATGATTTATCGGTCAAGTAATCGAGTCCTTAGGAGAAGAATAATTTGAGAGTAGTAAAAGATACGAAGGGACCTTTATTCACAGTAGTTAAGGTATTATTTACTTAGGAGTAGTAATTTAACATATAAGATATTGAGGGCCAAGGTAAAACTATGAGGGTTCAATTATGCACACCTAAAAATTTGGGCAGACCCACGCAAGATACCTAAGGCAAGTACTTCGAAAAATGAAAAACGGTGAATTTCTCGACAGACCAAATGAATACAGGACCGAAACATAATAGAGGATGGAAATAGAGGAACCACCAAACAAGTACATAAATATAGTGCACCCCCCAAATAGAGTAAAGAGAGAAAGGACAGGAAGAAACCAAGAAACATGGAAACCTTTTGCAATTGCAACACAGAACAAGAGGTAGATTCCCATGTCCTTCACTGTGATACCAGTGAATCTCATTGAATTTGGTAGGATTCAGCACCAGAGGATGTAAATTCAGATTAGGAATTTGATTTACAGAGGTTTTGAAAGAGAGTTAAGGTTCCCTAATAGCAGTTATACCATAGGCATAACCGTTTCAGATGCCACTGATGATGAAGAAGAGGAGGTTCGAGGAATCACGACTTTGACACATGATGAAGGTATGGAGGTAAATAACATGCTGAAAGTAATTTAAATATCCCTTTTTATAATTCAGTCAATTCATGAGGAATGAGAGAAGTTTGGCGAGATCCTAACGGATGATATCAAAATGACAACCTGGAAGACAGGGAGGAACCGACAAGGATTGGAAATTGGACATGCGACCAATGACACGAACAAAAGGGGGGGTCAGCTCAGATCTTACGTTTCGTAACAACAAAGGGTATTGGAGTACGAAAGGAGGGCCGAGGAGAGAAAGGCATCTAGTGGAAACTAGGTAAGATCAGTACTCTTGTTTATTTTATTATTGGAATTTTTTTTTTTATTGTATTCTTATTTGTATGAGCTTCTTTTATGGGTTGACTTCCCTTCTTTTAAGATTGGTGTTCCAATCTTGAAAGGGGGAGTAGTGTCACGAGTCGGACGTTTGTTTTATTTAATAAACCTTTTAATTTTATGTAAGCAGAACAACTATTTCCTGAAGACTGAAAAGGAAACTCATTGATTCTTTTGAAATTCAGGTGAACAGTCCGTGGTTGAATAAAAGGATTTAAAAAGTAGTTAAGGTCCAAAGGATTTTATTTCACATACATTTGTGATATATATGACAGCCTTTGAAAAATTAAGAAGCATATTTGTCACCAAAATTAATTGAAATGTTTACGTAATATAATAGTGATATCTTTTTGTAGATAGTTTAAAATTTAAAAGGTTTGATAAAGTTTATGGTGCGCTGTGTAATTTTTGATAATAATAGTTACAAGTTTTGACTAGGATATAACAGTGTTAAACGTGTAAAATCATTAGGAATTTGATACTTGTAAATTAGGTGACAATTAATTAAAATTGTGGAGAGTGTAGGAAAAAAAGTGTCGTAAAATTTTATATATGTTTTTTTTTTGGGATAAAAACGTGACATTGAGAATTAAATTAAGTGATAGAGTGATGATATATATGAAGATTAAAGAGTAATAAACTAACGCAGTAAACCTATAAGTGTTAATTCAAAGGATAGCTCAAAGGGATTTAAGAAAGTTAGAGATATAGATATGTAATATATTATAATATATTAATATATATATATTATAATTATAATATACTAATATATATATATATATATATATAATATATATATATATATATATATATATATATATATATATATATATATATATATATATATATATGTATGTGTGTGTGGATATGGGTGTGTGTGTGTGTGTGTGTATAGGTATGTGTGTGTTGGTAAACACATACGAGGGTGTAAAAGGATTTCGGAATAAAGGAACCAACACATGAGGCAGGAACACCAAACACACGAATATTAAGTAACAGATTACGAATTAAGGGGTAAATTTAAGGAAAATCATTAATTATTATTATTATTATTAATTATTATTATTTATTATTTTTATTATATTTATTATTATTATTATTTTATTATTATTATTATTATTATTATTATTATTATTATTATTATTATTATTATTATTATTATGGTTTCGTTTTTTATGTTTATTATTATATTTGTGAGTATGACTGGAGACGATGTAAAAGTAAATAGTATTTGTTGTTAGGAATGTACGCGTTTATTTAGTAATTTCCACCTTTTGAGTATTATTTTAAATTATTATTCATTATTATATTATTATTTATTATTATTTTATTAATTATTATTATTAATTATTATTATTATTATTATTATTATTTATTATTATTATTTATTATTATTATTATTATTATTATTATTATTATTATTATTATTATTATTATTATGATGGTGATGATGATTATCGGTGTTATTTATTTATTTATTGATGCCATTAGTGTAGGCAATAAATAATGTTCGATCATTTTTAAGATTTTGGGGGGTCAAGCTTGGAGGCGACATCAAATTTGGAGGCAAAATCAAGCCTGGAAACGAGACTGAGTTTTGAGGTTATAACTGATTTTGAGCCCGAGGCTACAATCAATTTATAACCCAAGATCAAGGCCAAAGTTAAGGGTTTAAAGTTGAACCTTACTTTGGACACTAAGGTTTTAGATAGTTGTCTTATATCCCATCAAATTAATGTTGAGGAAATTAAGATAATGCATGGTCATATTGACTGCTATAATAAATCTGCTTATCCTGATGTCATATATGGTACAATCCTATGGGTAGGGAGTAAGCTAGTAGTATTGCATATGCTTTACACGTAATACTTAACATCTCATAGTGCATACTATACCTATATTTAAAAAGGTAGTAAAGAAATAAGAATTTGGTAATTATTGATTTATCACATATTTTATATATATATGACATTAATATATTACATTTAGGAATAGGTTGGTAATAGGGTAATAATAAATTTGATATTCTCAGTTATAGGTAGCTATAGGTTAATTAAAGGAAAATATATTTATTTATGTTTGTTTATTATATATAAAAGAAAAACCAAAGCAATTGTGTCTCTCAACCCTTTTGTCTCTTGTTTCCACCCTTTTTCAGAGAGGTCCCTGTAAAGAACGAAACCTTGCCTCCCGCGTAAAAGTATATTAGTTTCTTTGGTGGCCATCCGAATATTACACAGGGTGCACATAAGAATATTACACTGGTGGCTCGTAGGGGGAAATGAAATGAAAATACATATTATAATACCTTTGTACTAATTTATAAATAAATAATAAATATAAATTCCTGTATATTATATATATATATATATATATAGTCAAGAAGCGAGTTTCTCGTTTGTTTGGTTTATATTTTTTATTTTTATTTTATTACTAATTTATATTGCTTTTATTTAATTTTTTATATCTACTCAAAAGCCTACCAAATTTTACTATGGAATTTGACGAGAACCAGGAATCCTTAAATTCTCAAATCAAAGGCGGACATGCCCCTAAATATACGACATTAGCAAAGTGTTCGATTAAAAGTATATAAATATTTAGATAAGAAAATAGATAAATAATAGCTATATAATACAATATAATAGTAATATATTTATTATACTACAGTGATAGTTAAATGATAATATATAAGATTGAAAGCATAGCGGTTAAGTCTAATATATAAGGGGAGTAGTCTAAAAAAGTATTAGACAGTGAAAGATGAAATGATAAGATTGAGTGTGGTATAAGACGAGTAGCACAAGCTCTCCTCAAAGGAAGGTAAGGTATCTACCATTCGAAATAGAGAGATAGTTAAGAAGAAGCTATAAACCGGAGTCAATTGTAATAATAACTGATAAAGTATGCAAAGGAGAGTTATGATCAGTCACCAAATACTAAGTCATTCACGACTCACGTACCTGATAAGATATTTGAGAGAAATAGTTAGTGAGAGTTAAAGTAGATGATAAGTAAGTTAACAAATAAATAGAATTTGGAGAGTTAGTGAGAGTAAGAGAGAGAGAGTTAATAAATCAATAGAGATTGGAGAGAGTTAGTGAGAGTAAGGGAGAGAGAAGTAGATATAATAAATTCAATAGATATATAGTATAGGGAAGAGAATATAATAGAGTTAGTTGAGAGAAGTATAGAAGAGAAGAGTAGATTAAATAAATCAAAGAGAATTATGGAGTAAGGAGTAAGTGAGAGTAATAGTAGGTAGAGAGAGAGAGTAATTAATAAATATCAATAGAGATTGGAGAAGAGTTAGTGGAGAGTAAGAGAGAGAGAGAGAGTATTAAATAAATCAATTAAAAAAAACTTTAGATTGCACCCTTATCAAGAGAACATGTATGTAGTGTTGAGAACCGAGAGCTTCCACATATGTGAACGTACTACATATACTCTAATATGCAATATGGCGAATATCAGCTATCATCCTCACTTTAATTACCAGTATCATATATTCACAAATCGCTCCCAGGAAGGGTCCAAGACCCTGTCAGCGGGACCAACACTCTTCTGAATCTTCCTCTATCTTCCAAGACTTCATCTTCCTTGCAAAGTGAGATTATTCTGTAGGTAAATAATAAGTCTTCTTAGAGAACATTTTTTTCCACATTCATGTTTCTTCATACCATCGCATCTGAGTGCAATCCGTCTGCGATATAGTAATTACTATTACTCTTGAGCCGTTAACATACTCTGCTATTATAACGAGCGTGAGTTCGCTAGCACAAAGATGTTTCCTCCACTTACGCGCTATTTTATTCTTTTCGCGCTGAGAAATAAATATATTACTAATATCACGGTTCATTCATTCATTCCTAAATATTATTTATATATCAAATAACAATATAATGTATTTAATTATATCTTTAGATTTGTATAAATTATTTTTATCGAGTTTTTTAAGACTCTAAATTAGTATATTAAATAGCTTCTCTCTCTCTCTATCTTCTACTCTATATTTATATATCTCTACTCTCTCTCCCTCGTCTCCTATCTTACTTTATTCGGGTACAACGCGATCCTCTCACAGTAACTCTGGGTCATCTCTTCTCGTTCTCTTCTCTATTGTCTTTACGCTCTCTCTCACTCATGTTGCTTATCAGGCTGAAATACTAAATACGTCGCTGCGACACCTCTCTCGCTTATTGCAACCATATATCACATCCCTTAACAGCAACGTCACAATATCTTCTGTATTATATTTCATCATTAATTAATATAACAACTTTTAATTAATATCAATCCTCTCATCCTCCTTCACTACTCCTTAATATCCACATAAAATTTTACACACTTTTTTTTTTTTTTTTTTTTTTTTTTTTTTTCTTTTTTTTTTCCTTTTTCAATTTACTAATAATTCACTATATTTTCTGACTCCAGAACATAAACCACTTTCGCTTCCTCATCATCTGTTAAGGAGACACCTCAAACGCTGTGGGAAAAACCACTCGAAGCATACATGTGAACCACCACCGAACAACTGTCACCCAGCTTCGGTCCCTTCTTGAATCTCTCACGTCAGGTTGCAAACTTCACAGGTGCGTATGTCTATACTTTCTGAAACAAAAACAGTCAGTTTTCCACCCTAATCGCTCCAAATCCAACACGGATGACATTTTCTGGAAAAACCTTCATTCTCCATTGGATCATCCAGTATGAAGAAACCGGGCCAGGGGGCAACTACACGCCGATGAACCCAATACCGCCGAAAATAATTCCATTGAGTCCAGAGGAATGATCCCTATGGTTGAAGCTTACCTTCAAGCGCTCTCTTCACACCAGTTTTAATATAAGGTGTAGTAGTTTCCGCACTGGTACCTAGAGTCAATAATAATAAACTAACAACATTTCAAACTTAAATATATAAACAATAAACATAACAATAATAAACAAGATCATTAACAATAATCATGATAAAAGTTCTTGCATATACACTCGCTACACTGTTATTCACACATTTGTATTCATAAAAATAACAACCAAGCTATTTAAATAAATAAATATAAATTTTCAATTCTTTCGTACAAATTCTTTCAACAATTTTCTAAGTGTTGCACTTAATCATTATACAAACGTTATTTCCAGTTAATCTGGCTCATCGACTGTAACTTCACAAACTTAATTACCCTTTCATGGGACTAATCCCGATACTCTCTCAAAGTGGAAGAATGCACCACTTTAATAGATTACTTCCAAGCAAATGTACTAAGTTTTTTATTTTTCTCGTTTCTCGGCACGCATTTCTTAATGCAGCACCTAATACCAAATAACCACGGTTCAAGCAATAATGCCTATTATGGTAGTATATATCTTTTCTTGAGTCAATGATCCACAAAATTCTTTAGTTCGTTAATCTTTTTATATGACTCCCTATCACATATATATATATATACTATATATTCATATATATATAATATATATAATATATATATATATATATATATATATCTATATATATATATATACTATATATATATTATAATATTATATATATATAATATATATACTATTTAATAATATATTTATATATATATATATATATATATATATATATATATTATATCATAATATATATATATATATTCACTATATATATATTATATATATATACTATTATATATAATATATATACTATATCTCATATATATAATTATATATATATAATATATATATATATCCTTATGAGTTTCAACATGGCTCAAATAAATATGCGTTTTTTTTTAAACTTTTTTTTTCACTATATTATTATATGATAACTAACAATAAATTTGAGTGCTGATGAGAAGGATCAAAAAATTTTAAATATAAAGGAAAAGTAATCATTTCAATAATATCGTACTTCTTCACGAGTCGCAACGTTTGAAAGGCGCCCGAGAGCAGCAAGCGTCTCGGATATTTCTGTAGAGCAAAAATCTTGCCGAAACAAGAGAAAATCTACTTACGGCAAAGGTATACCCCATGAAGGCTTAGGTCGAAATTCATGCATCTGTATACTCCTTATTGTGTCAATGAATTTTCAAGTAGGTTTTATTTCCTGCTTATCTAGGAAAATGCCGATTCTATGTATACATAACAAAACATATCATAGCCTGAATTTACCTTAAACCGCCACCTAACATATATGGGCCGACGATGCAGTAAAACTCAACCTAAACTATAATGGATCGACGATGGCATGAAATTTCGACCTAACCTTCATGGGTATACTTTGCCGTAATAGATTTTCTCTTGTTTCTGGGCAAGATTTTTGCTCTACAGAAAATATCCCGAGACGCTGCTGTCTCGGGCGCTTCCAAACGTGCGACTCGTGAAGAAGTACGATATTATTAAATGATTACTTTCCTTTATATTTAAAATTTTCTGATACTGCTCATCAGCACTCAAATTTATTGTTAGTATCATATAATAATATATGAAAAAAAAGTTTAAAAAAAACACATATTTATCTGCGCCGTGAAACTCATAAGGATATATATATATATATATATATATATATAAACTATAAATAAATAATAAATTTTACATATATATTATTATATATAATATATATATATATATATATATATATATATATATATATATATATATATATATATATATATATAATATATATATATATATATATATATATTCCTTTAAATATATATATATATTATATATAATATAATTAAATACTCTCTCATTACTCTATATTATTCTATCTTATACATATATATTATATATATCTTATATATATATCTATATATAATTAATATATTCTCATTATATTATATATATATATACTTGTCGATAGGAGTCATATAAAAAAGTATACCGAACTAAAGAATTATTGTGGATCATGACTTTCAAGAAAAGTATTACTATCCTTAGTGCATTATTGCTTTGAACCGTGGTTATTGGTATTAGGTGCTGATTAGAATGGTGCCGAGAAAGAGAAAAATAAACTAGTACATTTGCTGGAAGTAATCTATTAAAGTGTCATCTTCACAGTTTGAAGAGAGTATCGGTATCAGTCCCATGAAAGGGTAAGTTAAGTTTTAAGTTACGTCATGAGCAGATTAACTGGAAATAACTTGTATATGATTAAGTGCCCAACACTAGAAAATTTTGAAAGAATTTGGACGAAAATATCATTTTACAAATTATATTTATTTATTTAAAAGCTTGGTTGTTATTTTATGAATACAAATTGTTGAATAACATGTTTTCGCAGCGAGGTGCTTCTCTTATGCATGACCGTTATCGATGGTTATTTTGGGGCTGATTCCTGTTTACATCTTTATTGTTATGTTTTATCGTCATTTGCTTTGTTGTGGATTTTAGAATAGCTAGTTATTTGAATTATTATTGATTCTAGGCTACCAGTGCGAGAAACTAATACACCATTATATAAACTGGTAAGAGCTTGAAGGTGAACTTCACCATGGGGATCATCCTTGGACTTCAATGTGGAATTATTTTCGGCGGTATTGGGTTCATCGGCGTGTAGTTGCC
>JABUQX010003152.1:22500-25714 GCA_015478945.1 Trachelipus rathkii
GATCTTCGTTAAGGATTGAGACAACACTAAATTCAATCTATGTGCCATACAATGAATGAACATAGATTTTGAATACTTTTCTCTTACTTTCTTTTGAAGTCTATTTATTCACTTGACATCACACTTGCACCGTCATAAGTTTTAGCCCTCCCACCTAAAAATGGACTATTATTATTATTATTATTATTATTATTATTATTATTATTATTATATCTATTTATTATTATTATTTATTATTATTATTATTATTATTATTATTATTATTATTATTATTATTATTATTATTATTATTATTATTAATTTTCATACAATTTTGATGTGGAAAAAGCAAACTGTAGCATTTTCTGACCTTTTAGAGATTGTTTTCAGGTGTATGCAGTCATTTTTTCAGAATTTTCGATTTTTGACATTTTGGGCTTCATCTTCTACAAATATTTTCGAAGTGGCATCAAACTTGAAATACACATATATATAGGTCTATTACAAAGAGAATGTATAAAATATTTTTTGGATTTTTTTTTTTTTTTTTTTTTTTTTTTTTTTTTTTTTTTTTTTTAATTTGTGCTCAGCAATGTCGAAATTCAGAACCTATTTTTTTTTTGTTTTTAAAATGAAATATTGCGATAATTTTTTTCCGCTCTTGCGATCAGGATGAAATTTCAGAGCACATGTTATCTGGAGAGATACACAATTTTTATTTAGATAATTTCTTTGTTTTTGGAGTAGTTTTGGATTTTTCCTTAGAAAAAGTTTAATCATTTTTTTGGGGGGAAATTATTTACAAATTTACTTTTGAGTATACAAAAAAATTATTTAAGTAAAAAAGATATATCTCTCCCGAATATATACGCCCTGAAAATGTGACGTTGATCGGATAAGCAGAAAAAATATCAATATTTCACTTTTTAAAAAGAAACTTTTTTTTGAAAAAATGAAATTTTGATATACTCGTCAAAATTATCGCAACACAAGGGTAAGTGGCGAAGAAAGGGTAGAAAAGGTTGAAGAACGCGAAGAAACTCTATTGGACAATGACAATAACATGGTGGATTCCTTCCCAGAACAGTAGGTTGAAAGAGTGTGAGGCCTAGGTGCAGCCAAGGGGTCTCGCAGTAGGGTTCGAAGGTTGGGCATTGCAAACAAACAATGTTGGTACGTACGGCGACCGCCGCGGGCGATGATGGGTTTGTCTCAATACCGTGTATGATCCCCTCTGGCCACGGGGACTGTTTGACACCGTCTTGCAGGCTTCATGAGTGGGGCAAATGTCCTGGACACGTGATTTTGTCCATACGTCGTGCAGTGCGTTGTCGCCAAGTCCGGGAGAGAGGTCCGTGGAGGGGTTGCAGCTTTGTCGGATCCGACGTTTCAGGATATCCCACAAATGTTGGGTTGAGGTCCGGACTATATGCTGGCCACTCCAACGCCGTAATTTGAACAGTCCTAAGTTAGTCGTTCTCACATTGGGACTTGTGTGATCTTGCATCATGCATTAGGATGAAAAGTCAACCGAGCTAGAGGGCATATGCACGACAATATGGTTTCGATGGTCTGTGATATATCTTACGCCTGTAGAGTGCCCCATGCGAAATGTGCAACTCCGTAGGCGCCCGATAAAGAAGATGCCTCCCCAGACCATAACAGACCTACCTCCAAACGGCGGCACCTGCAACACATTGCATTGCGTTGAACCTCTCCGTCGGTTCGTCCGGTATCCTCTAGCACGCCTGTCCGAGGCTTACAGAGACACTCTCGACTAGTCCGTAAAGAGCACCTTTGCCCAATCGTCGACCGTCCAATGGATGTGTTCTCGGGCAAATGTCAGTCGCGCCCTTCGATGTGCCATGGTGTGCGGTGGACCTATGGCAGGCCTCCGGGGCCGATAATTATGTTCAGCAAGGCTTCGACGCACTGTATTGTCACTCATCCTGGTGCAGTGTACCTCCGCCAGTTGTATCTTCAGATGTCATGCCGTTGTGTGGCGCCTCTGTAATGCACGCAGACATCATAAATTGGTCTTCACGGTGTCGCTGACCCTTGGAATACCTTGTTCCTGCCGGTGATCATGTGTCAGGGTTTCTTGCCATTGGACCACCCGTGCAATCGTTGTGTGCGCTACACCGAACCGTCGACCAAGTGCCCGGTACCCGTGTCCTTCGGCATGGAGTGTTGTTATCTGCACGCACTGATCTCTTGACAGTTGACGCACTATCCTCTCCATGTTTATCGGAGTCGCTTCGTACGTGAATGATCCCTCTCTCGATTATACCCCAGACATAACATACCCCCACCTCTCACAGGTCTAGTTACGTGGTATATGTTTTCCTAAATTTATCGCGGTGACGGCCCCAATACTGCAGCGAATTCTCTGCGGGGTTGGTTACATAGTTACACTGATGCTGTCGTCTGTGTTGGTGTGGGGTTTCATGGGGTTAGGGGCCTTCCCGTTCCTGCGAGTGATATTTAACCTAGTGGTGCGTTGTTTTTGGACGCAGTTAGAATATTAACGATCAACAATCAAATTTTCCGGGCATATATAGTCGGGCAAGATACATCTTTTTACTTAGACATTTTTTTCATGTACTCCAAAAAAAATTATAAATTATAATTTTTTTAAAAAATTTGTTCCAAGGACAAATCCAAAACAGCTACATATACAATGAAATTATCTAAATAAAAAATGTGTCTCCCGACAACAAATGGTCTGAAAATTTCATCCTGATCGCATGAGCAGAAAAAAAATTTGTCGCAATTTTTCATTTTAAAAACAAAAAAAAATAAATTAAAAAATTACAAAAAAAAAAAAAAAAAAAAAAAAAAAAAAAAAAAAAAAAAAAAAAAAAAAAAAAAAAAAATATTTATACATAGAAATCTAATTTAAATATAGTATATTTCAAGTTTGAAGTCTTTTCGAAAAAAATTGTAGAGGGAATGTTTCAAAAATAAAAATTTCCGAAAAATGATACATAACAGAAAAACGCCTGAAACAACTTTTAGAGGTCAAAAAAAAGTTACAGCTTGCTTTTTTCCCCACAAATTGTCTGAAAATTAAAAATTATGTCCATTTTAGGTGGGGCCTTAAAATGGGTACTGCTGCGAGTAAAAATTGGACTCAGCCCTTTAGTCCCTTAACATCACATCGCACCGACATAAGTTTGCCCAAAGAGTTTTCAAACCAATATTAAAAAGTCGTCCACAAATTAATCTCTCTCCC
>JABUQX010003153.1:0-15000 GCA_015478945.1 Trachelipus rathkii
GCGGTGAGAGATATCCATTGCAGGAATATATGAGGAGAGTAAAGAAATTATGTACGTTTTTCTTCGCACGTGTATTCAGCGGTGTTACCGTCATAAGCAAATAGATGTCTTTTGTTGTACACACCAAATTGTCCATTAGGTAGCATCCAAACAAGTCGATAAAGAGCAAAACGTTTGAGAAGGAACAGCTTCTTTTTAATCTTACCCTTCTGCTTTTGTTTATTCCTTCAACTTTATTAGTAGTATTGAGCAAAACTTTGAGCTGTAAATCGGTTTAGTAATTTTAGATGGGGTAATTTTCGCCCAGGTAAAATTAGAACAAGCCGAAAAGGAGGCCTAAAACCAAGTATACGGCATGATTTAATGAGACATATATCACAGAGTGTCGAAGTATGGCCCTATACCTTCACTATTGCTGTAATATAAGAGTCAAGCTATATGTCTCTTTTTATCACTGCATTTAAAGAGTTTCATGAAAGATGAGATATACGGTCTAGGGGTATTCACTCATCATTGGATTGCAACATATTTTGGCTATATGGAATGCCGTTATAACGTCTGAGCAAAACTTATATATATGTCCCAACCAAACTCGTTTGAATGAGTGTAACGGTTAATGTGTCCTTCATTTGTTGGCCGTATTAAATAATTGATGGATGAGTTGTGCTGTTGTAGATGGAGCAGATAACTAGTGAGGATTTATCAACTGAGACGCTATGTTTACTCACTCAACCCGACAGCCATTTTGTGCTTCCTCCAATGTGTTATCTTACAGTTCATCTGCATAATCTCTTTGTGGGTGCCGGTGACCAGTCTCGACCCCTTTAGATGTAGTTACTAAAATTATTTACATTTCTGCCCCTTGTATTCCGTTACTTTAATATCACACTCACAATCAGCCATCTATCCTTTTCACACCTATGAACAATCTTATCTCGAGAGAATTATCATAGCTGCAACTACACTTTCGATTAGATGAATATGAGAGAATTATAAGCACAATTTCCTCTATTCGAGACAAACGATGTATTCACCGACAAGCTTTGTATATATAACACCAATCCTAAGAACACAACTACGAGTACACACATTATAGTAGTAGTCCTTTTAAGGTGTTCGTTCAGCTTTAGTAATGCGATGGTAATTTCCTTTTCCGGTTTCAGATTATAGTAATTGCATGATACGTAAACGTATAAGCTTTGCTCTGCCTTCGTTCCCTGAAGCTGCGAAGTTATGACCTTGCATCAATGCCTACTTCAAAAAGATTGAATGAAATAGAGTTTTTGGAAGGAAGAATTAATTGATATTTTTTTATTTAATTTCATTATTTTTTTTTCTGTAAGTATAATTAGAGTATTTAAGGTAGACTTTATCTGAGGCAAGAGAGCAATAAGAAGGCATCAACCAGATGTCGATCATGAAATAGGCAAATAGATCATTAGGAGAGAAATACAACTTTTCAGATATCGAATAGGCAGGTAACATTGGCCCACCAGTCACCTTGAGAGATGAAAAAATGGGTGATAGTTGTAACTATTCGTTGTGGATTACTAGACAAAATAAGCGAAAGTAGGGGTGTTTTGTGACAAAAAAGTTAGGTAGGAGGAGAGATAGTAGGTAAGATGATAAAATTGAAGAATGTGAAATCAGCAAGTATAAAGAATGGAATTACGTACGGGGAAACGCCTATAGAGATAAATCAGATCAGAACAAAGGTTAGTGACTTGTCAGTGGAGATTTGAGGTGGAATTAGATTCCGTGGATAGCCTGTCAGTATAGTAATTAGTAGTATATAACAAAGACAAGAATTGTGGACGGCGAGTAAGTATAATACATATGATATTGATCCGGTATTAATTTGTAATGTATTTCCTTCTGCGTGTATGAATTATCACATTAAATAGTAAACACAATTTCCTTAGAAAAATGTCCATGTCATACATAATAGGTAATCGAGTTTTTAGGAGTATTACACGGGAGAAGGTGTAAAAAAATTTATTAGAGGGAAATATAGCGTTTCTGTGAATTAGCATGAACTTCTGTTTAATAGGAGGAGTGCACTTGCCATAATGCGAGCTTGTAAAGTATATAGAAATCGAGAAAATTTATCAACGCTTGCACTTTGGTGCGACTTGTTTATCGAGTTCACTAGGTGAGAGTATGGATGGAGGGCTACGCACGCAGGGAGAGAGAGCAGTATCAAGAGATATATAGTTATACGGTGTATTTCGTCGTTAAGAGACGTTGTCGCGCAGCGTATCCCCTTACAGTTGGTAGCTCTAGCGACAAAGTAAATATGCTCTCACATCACCTGATAGCCTGTGATATTGAAGGCATACTAGTAAAATAATTAGATTATCTGCGGAGTATAGCTACGCGACGCCACTCTCTCTCTTAGAGAGAGTTAATTATACAATTAAGGTTAGCGTATCTAAAGTACAGATATAGAGTATAATTAATATTTTAAGTAGTTTTTCAACTTTGGATCTTATACTGCATAATAATGCGTTATTATACGCAAAAGGTATATATCTAACTTTTAAATATGGAATGAATATATGAGTGTGTAGTGATAGACATTCCATAGTTCAGAGAGGTACCATTGTCTAGTCGTCAATAAAGTGACGAATGGGTTCAATCTTATACGATGATATTCAATCATCTGCAATTGAGTTGATTCTGAGAGAGAAATCATATTGTCCACGGGTGTAGTAGTAAACGAAATGATAACGGAATATAAGTATGGATGTGAAATGGATGTTATTTAACATCATAAATTTTCGTACGTAATATGAGGCGTGGTATGTGTTTCAAATATTATATTAAGACATCGTCTTTACACGTTGAGCTCGTACTTATCGATTAATTTCTATCTAACATATGATGATTGGTGTAGAAAAGAGAATTTAATAATGGTTTGATGTGAGAGATAGAAAGGATATAGGTTACATGATAAAGAAATGGATGAAGAGTAGATGTGTGCCCTGCTTGCTATTATCGCACATATGATGTGTTTGGTTTTGAGTGTGTGGCGAATCTTAATTTGAAAAGATGTAAATTAAAAAGTTATTTTATCCAGGAGTGGTAGTATAAGGATGGGATTCGAGGATTTAAAAGTGGATAGATATGAGGTGGTAGATCAACAGGATACTAGAACAAGTAATGAATAGTAGAAAGGGGGTTGGTGATAGAAGAAGTGAGGTAGTAGATCCTATAATGATATCTTTCTTAAATACTAAAAGTTTCACATTGATAACTCTCATAACTCTTGATTAATAACCTTCTAGCCATTCTTAACACTATATAATATCAATACAACACTATTAATAAAATGTCACGGCCACCTCATAAATTTAAAGTCTTAAAGTAATATTAAAGAGTTATTGACGTAATTTAGCTGTGCATTTTAAAAGTTTCAGCAAATCAAATTGGAAAAGGTAGTAAAATTTTAATGATCAATATTATTATAATTAAAATTAAACTAATTCATACTGCAAAATTGAGATTTTGAATTAACAACAGTAATTTTTATTAAGCTCAATTAATAGTTTTAGAATTTAGTCTGTGGCTTCTAATGAAAGTAATTTTATCAAATTACAATAATTTACAACTAATGATATTAAAAATTTGCGCAAATAATATATATCAATTATTTGAATAAATATGTAATTTAACTTTCCAAATAACTTGCCTTTAACCTTTTTATATTCAGAAGAAATATCGGTAGTAAAAAGGTAAGTAGTAGACACATTTGTAGGAAAGTTTATTGTAATTTGAGAAACAGCCATTATTAATGAAAAAAATATTAGAATTCTAAATAATATAATCAGTTATTTATGGGGTCTTATTTATGGAAAAGTATGTAAATTTTAAAGAAATTAAGTTAGAAATAAAATAATAAATTATATATAATTTATCTAAAAATGATGGATAGAATAAGTTCTTTTCATTAAAACACTTAACTAATTTTGTATAACACGCTTAATATAATCTGTGCACTATCTTACATCTTAATCTATAAATAGTCTTGGTTTCAGAATTCTTAGGTCGATACTATATATTATGATTTATTCATTTCCAATGATGAAGAAGAATATTGGTCTATATATAGAGCTTAAGTATATTCGAGAATTTTTTATTAAGATACTTAATTTTTTGGTTACACGCTTATATTTATAGAAAAAATCTCAATTTCAAATCTTCTGCTTAAAGGTCTAGAAAATTATTGAGAAATTTGGACCGGATGATTATGTCAATTCAGTTTGTCTTGAAGATCATTTAATTTCCAAAAATGGCTAGTTTAAAGGTAAATTATCTCAACATTGAAATAGTTGCATGTGTCGAGGTCAGATGCTTGATTATGTTCAGGTCCGATTGGGCAGATATTTTATCCAGACTATTTGTAATATATATCAATTAATATTTAGTTGTTACTTTTCTTAAGCTGAGAAATATTTGAGGGTAGTTATTTATTAAAAATATTTAATATAATTATTTATATATTTAAAATCACTATATTGGTAATGAGAGAGAATACTTGTAGAGTAAACGTGCGCGTTTAATATTATATTATATAGATATTGCAGTAATTAGTTATGAGCTTCCAAAAATTAGAAGAAATTAAGGTATATTGCTAAATGTTGCCTTGTAGTATTATTTTATATGATAGTATTTATATACTATCATAATTTTTATATTGTTCAATCTATGGATACTAATAATAGCTGTAAAACTATATGGTAGTAGCTATAATACAGCTAGTTGTATAATATAAAAATATTGAGGCATATTGAAGGAGAGTAGTTTTAATATATTGATATAATTAACATTATTTTAAAAGTCATATATTAATGATCGTATATTCGCTAAGGCATGATTGTAGGCATGTATATATGATGGTAAAAACTGAAAAATATTACAAATTATAATTATTTTATATAGTATACTTTAATGTAGTTATATATATTTGATTATATGATGTATTTATATGATATAGGTGTAAGTAATTAATTGGTAATGTATAATAATTTTAGAGATTGAGTATACTAATATATTACGATAAATATATAATTAGTAATGTAAAATAAAATAATGTTTTAATATATTATCTACTTTTAATTATAATAATTGGAAGTCATGCCACAGCATGATAATTCTTGAGTAATTGATCACGAACCATTCGATTTGAATTGTGTGGTAAGAGTTTTTCAAATGATATCATAAAATAAAAGATATCTAATTTCTTATAAATCACGAAAAATACAAACGGTGTTCGATCTGTAATGTATATGGGACGCAAATTCTGTGTCAAAGGAGAATTTAATTTCTAAATTTAATTTAAGCAAGAAAAAGTGAATATAGAAAATTCGAGTATACTGGTTAACTATGTATAAATTTTTGGCTGGTATATAATAATTAAGGTCAAACGCACAACTGTGAAGGTAAAAATGTTTTAGTTGAAATTTAAATCTTAATTTAGTGTTCACTGAAAAGCTTTGAAATCATAATATGAAACAGCTTTTGTTTTTGTAATTAGAGTTAACAAATAACCGTTCAGGGATGTTGAGATGACGTACCGTGCTGGCTGCAGACGATCGCAGCGGCTTACCCAGTGCCACATACTCAGCAGTTACAGCACCTGTACTAAAATTAAATATTAATTAACAAAACTTCTTTTCGTTACCATGGCAATGATAGGTAAGCTGAGAAGAGCGAAGATATTAGCGATGGAGGTAAATATAATTCTTATATAGAATTTTTCCCTTATATATGATGATTATTAACCTTGGTATCAGCGTCGTAATTAAAAATTAATAGGAAAAATAAATTCTTGAAACAATCTTTCGAAGTTGCAAGGTTAATCTTACTTTGTATAATTATTAATAGTAATAACAGTATACTAATTAAAATAATATGAGTTTTATATAATATAGTATATATATGGTATCCTCCTGGGATATTATATTAATATTTGACCTATAAAGTAAACAGAATGCTTGTAGCTATCGGACCAGTAAAGTAAATGAGTACTAGAATAAATTTTAGTGTGTATATCTAAAATAAATAGTAAATATATGTGAAGGAGAAACTACATTTTAAATAATTAATAAGTACAAGCCTTTTGATAAAGAATTTATCAAGTCACTAACACAAGCAGAGCTTTAGTATTAATCATGATATATGATTAATAATGAATATATCATATATCCGATCCCACAAAAAATTATCTGATATATCCAGTGCCACCATATATAATAAATATATATAATATATTTATATATAATAATTATATATATATATAATAATAAATAATATAATAATATATATATTATATAATATATAAATATATATATATAAAAATAATAAAATATGAAATATATAAAATAATAAATATATATATACTACTATATAGATTATATATATTATATAGATAATATATATATTTCATATTATATTAAATTTAATGACAATAATAATTATTACCTTATATATGCATATCATGATATAATAAAAAACTATATAGAGTATATTTATAATATAATATATTCATTATATATGTTATGAGAGTATTGGCTTATATTAAGTTATATCGTATACAATTATAAAACTAGCAGCTAAATTAAATTATGAATATATATGTGATATATTTGTATAGGTTTTGTGAGAAACATTGAGACAATCATAATATCAATTATTATATTATAGAAGTGGTTGAGTTAGTTTATATAGATATATATATACTTAAAATTGAAGAAAGCAATAAATATCTTCCCAACTTTTTGTTTTAAGTGCGATGGTATTATCGAATGTTCTTTTATAGTGTACAGTAAATTTCGGTATATATTAAGTTTAAATATATACAAAATATGCCAGATTTTATATTTTTAATTTAGCTTATAATAAATAATGTAGTTAATATGAAATAGGTAATATGCTATATATAATATAATATAATTTATATAGTACATATTGTACGATTATACATGAGGCGTAAAGGCACTTTGGGTAGCCCATCTAGTACTGGCATTATGTATATGTAGTAAGGGAAGAATAAATTAAATATGGTTTATATCCACTGATATATAGGTATATATACTTATATACAACATATATAATATATAACTATATATATTAATGGTAATTATATAATATATATAAATATTGTGTATATATATAGAAAACCTACAGGAATTTAGATGAAAATAATTATCATTTATAGTATAATATATTATAGAAGATTCGAATTCTGATAAGGCCAGAAGTTACTATCTTCGGGAAAAGCATTAGTTCCCAAACCATCCTATTAGGTAATCTCACCAGGTACGAAGGAATTATATATGTATGAGTAAGATTGAGATTATATATTATTTAAGCGTAGCTAATATATATATAGTAGTAGCTAGAGGTTCCACAGACAACATTTGTAGTTTCAATAGACTTTTATTATGCAGTGATATATAATAGAACTCAAATATAGCTAATTATATTTTATTTTATTAAATTGTGCACATTTGAGTTATATCATGCTAATGGTTTGATATATATATGAAGCTCATCTATAGTGGTTAAGTAATTATAAGAGTTTGAATTAGACATAATCACTTATGCATAAAATAATATATGAATTAAGCTAATAATGAGATTAAGTATATTCACCTAAGATTGATATTGCTCCTATTTCATAACATTTAATAAATATTTATTAGTTTTAGTAGCTCTTATATCTATTAAATGAGATTTATTACACAAATCTATAAAATATATAATTTATATAGTATTATATACCTATCTATTTTAATATATATATATATAAATATATATATATATATTATAATATAAAAATATTATAGTTATATATTAATAATAATTTAATATATATATTATTATAAGATATACTTGTGCAATACTTTCATTACATGGGACATTTCTTAATATTGAGTTGATTGATCATATCTTAAATTCTAATGAAGATAAAAAAAATAAAAAAAACTCTAAAGAAAACTATGAAAATAAAATAATAAAATAAAACCTATATTGTTGTAATAAAGCGTAGGTGCATCATGTTAGATTAGAGCGGACCGAAGTTTATCATCTATAGGTCAAAGGATAAGTGGTTTATATGAGGATTTTACTCATCATGGAACCTTAGGTATGGTAATTGTATTATAGGGCATGATTCCGCCCTCTACTGGAATGGGGTATTAGTACTCATACTAGGATTGTAAAATAACTTAGATTAAAATAAATATAATCACCAATCCACAAGAACTCTCATATTACAAAACTTATGATATCTAGCATCACCATTATATCAAATTTTTGAACCATATCTAAGTATTGACTACACAAACAAAATCACAACTAAATCAATTTATTATAAACACTATTTTACTTAATACATTGACTATTTCTACAAAATTGTAAGGATTACTGATTCATTTTAAGTGGTTGAGTTGATTAGAGCATAAATCAAATCAGAAATCTTAATTATGCAGATTGTAACACAGTTTATTTATGAAGGTCAGTTTAAAACCAAAACAAAAATTAAATGAAATTTAAATTGATGCAAGACTAGAATATTATAATTATAATATATATATACATCATAATAATATTTAATAATATATTAAATATATATATATATATAATATATAATTATAGTAATATTATATATATTAAACTATAATAATTTATATAAATATATATTAAATATAATATATATATTATATATATAATATATATATATTATATTTATTATATATATATCATTAAAATATATTATTATATATATAATATGTATAATACCTAGCCATAGATGTTAATTTAAAGTCACATACCATAACTATCAGGTTGCTACCTGGCTGGACACTAAAAAGAGTTGCCATCTATTGGATCAAGGTAATAGACTCAAACAAAATCGACGAACCAACTTGTCTCAATGCATCATAGAAGCAAGACCTTTTATTCATAACTGTCTCAACTATTGCAAATAACATATTACTAGGCGTATTAATGCATATTCTCACCGCTCGACACTCGATACGTTATAGGGAGCATTCAATAACAGGGAGTGCCTAGACGAGAGCATGTAATGAATATTTAAATTATATCATAAAGCCGGAGTTACTGATCTCTTGTACCGAAAAGGTAACTATAAAGCTAGAAAGTGTAAAAAAAATAGCAACTTAAGACACAATCAAAATATAATTATTTTAGTAATATAATTTAGTATCAATTATAACACAATTATATTAATATACTTATTCACCGATTATTAATTTTCACCATGCTGGAGATATTAACCGATATCTCATTAATATAATCCTAGCTAGATATGAGCGTGTCAAAGTTTTTACTCACTTACGTCTTTACTACGAGACAACTAGATATAAAGAGAGAGATATATGTATTAATGCTTATTTTCTGAGTTACATAGAATGATATTAACAACGGTATTACCTTCTTTTAGAATCCTCGAGTCGTATAGAGTAGTTAGGTTACAAACACTGACCTGAACGCTTATCACATCTTGCATAGGTGGAGTACAGGATGATGTTGTATCTAGATAAGTAATACCATGGTGTAAAATACACATCTAGGGGGTACTTTATTACAATGAGTAACTGAGTAACCAGCCGCAGGGATAATTGCTTTCACTTATACATAATGATCCCCCGGTTTTGGTATTATATATTCACCATGCGCGACCTCTGTTGCTCAACCAACCAGACATACCGAGTGCGACCGGAGGAGATGCGTAAAGGAAATAGCGAGATGTCGTAGGTAACAGTTATGACAGTTATTAACGATTACTATTCTTATGAGCTCTGAGTAGTAGTAGGTAGTGGTACAACTACTTGCCAACGTTCATTCTGCTAGGGTCCAGATCGATCTCCAGCATAGGTGACAATACATATCAGGGGTATTGTATAAATGAATCAATAATTTGATTGCAGGGATATTGGCCATTCACTTATATATATATAATATTCATAAATTAATATAAATATAATATACGTATTAATTAGGAAGTATATAGTATAGTATAATTAATATATATATATAATATATATAATATTAAGTTGACATAAAGAACCTTGCCTTCGTGTGTGAGTAATATTAATATATATGTAGTTATAATAATTTATCAAATCATTATATGAACTACGAGTCACTAAAATAAACTAGTTGAAGACAACTGACAATATATTTAAGGCTTCACCTTCTTGATCAAGTATATTCTAATATCTCATATTTCAAAGTAAATATCATTTGATATACGATCTTATATAAAGCAATGTAAATAGTATAATGAAACACATCTACCTATAATCAATGATGATTATAGATATAATTTACAAGAAAGACAGAATATTAAAGTAATTTGTATGCTAAATTGTGCCGCGCATCATTCGTGAAAAGGGTATGTTTTTTTGCTAAACATTATATGACTTTTCTATTCTTAGGAATCATAGATAAATGTATCAGAATTTGAGAGTAGATGCATGTGTATAAATTGTACAGGAATATAATATAATGATAGAGAAAAACGCGAATAGAAAGTTTGTACACTATAATAGTAATCACTGATTTTTGTGATTAAATATATTGATTAGAAAAAGAGAGATTATTAGGTACGAGAGTAAGTACAAATTTTAAAGAATGTATCATTATTTAATTTCATATATGTACATATGCTTCATAAATAATTAGTCACATTATGTTATATACATTAAAGCTAAAAAAATATTTATTATTAGTATTAGCTATTAGCATTTCTTATGCTATTCTTCATGAACTTTATATAAAATTTATAAATTAATTATTTGAGGAATAATATATATTATGAGGTATCAGAACATATTATTAGTATATATTATTTATAATTAATCTTATTATATTTTTATTATTAGTTAATATTATTATTAATTATTATTATTTATATTAATTATTATTATTAATTATTTAATTTTAATATTATATTATATTATCTTATTATTATTTTATAATTATTATTATTATATTATATTAATATTATATTATTATTAAATTTTAATATTATATAATCTAAATTTATTATTATTATCATTTATTATTATATTATTATATTATTAATTGTTATATTTAATTATTTATTATTATATATTATTATTAATTATTAATTATTATATTATTATATTATTATATTAATTATTATTATTATATTATATTATTTATTGATTTAATATTCATTATTGATTATTATTATATATTATTATTATTATTATTATTATTATTATAATTTGTTATTATTTAATTATTATTATATATTATTATATGATATTTATATATTTATTATTATTATATATATATTATTTAATATATTAATTAATTAATTATTATTATTATTTAATATTATTATTATATATGTTATATATATTAATTTATTGATTAATTATCTACTCATATAGCTAAAATATTATATTAATTTTATTTTAATGAGTCAATTTAAAATTCTTTTGCTATTCCTATTTTTATTTATTAATATTATTTATATTCATAAATTTATATATTATTCATTATTGTAATTTAATATTATATATCATATTAATACAATGAGATGAATTAGATTAGTAATATTCACGTTATCCAGTCACAAAATATTAATAATTTAATAACCTGTGAGAAGCTATCTATCATCAATGAGTTATTCCTATTTTAGTTGAAATAACCTAAGTCTACTTTCTCTCGATGTGTATAATATATAAGTTTGTAGTGACAAATACTTATGAAGAAATATGCTCCTAAGTCTTTTGCAAAAAATTCACCAGACGATTAATTTTCTATTTATTTATCTGATTTTTTTAAAAACTTTTTTAAAAGCTAAGGTTGTAAATTTTTATATATTACTTCATTAGTATTAAGGGCAAAGCGCAAAAGCAATTTATAAATAGTTAAACTAAAATGGACACAATAAAAAATATTGAATAACAGAAATGAAGTATCACGTCTAGGGCATCTGTATCATTGTAGATTAAGAGCATATACGTTATTGTCATATAAGTAGGTATAGAATGTCGAATAGTATTTTTCAGTATTAACACAAATTGTAGAAGATACGACGTAATAATCGAAGATGAAGAAAATATATTCAAAATTAATATATAAATGAAAAAGAAACCAATAAAGAGTTTAAAAATTAAGTATAATTTAAAAATTAATTCTCATGTTCTCTCACTTCTTTCACCCCCTCATTTTACCTGCCGATAGGTTATTAGGCTGCAATATATCCATCCTTTCTCTGACTCCAAATCTGAGCCTCCTGCTGTGCATGGCCAGATTCTAACTTCCCGCTACTAATCGATCTGTCTCTCTAATTCACGAGTCTTTCAATACTTGATATCGTCTCTTTCCATGTCCGCTCGTCTTGTCCCTCTACTCACACTCTTCTCATCTCATCAATTATTATCTCCATAATTTAGAGGTGAGGTATAAACGTTAACGTGCGAATAAAACTTTTACAATTATGAATAGGTAATTTTAGTAGAAAGGGCACTAGTCTCGTACAGCTAATGCTATGACATGGCTTGAGAAGGAGAGGGAATCAGAGTCATAATAGCTGCTTTTACATGCTCTGTTTCGGCCTATATGCATTGTACAACTTAATGATATTTTGATGTCAAATTTAATTTCTTCAAAGTAAGCTATTTCTACTATTTTGTTTACAGAATTCTTAATTACGATCACATAAGAATTTTAAGTTTTCGCCACTATTCTAATCATTTAAATTCAGAATGTATGCAACGGCAAATCACATTGCTAGTATCTGTTACATTAACAAGCGTAGTACAATAATAAATACATACTTATATTTAAACATATTTGAAGTCTCAAAAAGCTGAGAAATGAGTAATATTGAGAGAGACTCTCTTAACTAACAAAATAATATCATATTAAATGTATGTAGTTGGCATGACTTAATCTGGATCAAAATACACAATTTAAAAATAACATATAACAGTGTGTTTTTATGTTCCATAGTTTATCTATGCTATAATCTATTAAGGTATAATACTCAATATGAAATAAAAAATATCAAAATTCTATATATATTATGATTTATTAACTATATTATGTACTCTGTAATAAGTTTAGATTGGTATATAATTTTATGGGCTAAATAGCTATTTGCTTAAAATCTAGTGTCGATTTAATTAAGTATGAAGCTAAAGTTGTTTGATGAAATAATTATCTCTATGACAACTACGTTTATTAAGGTTATTTTATTTTATATTACTATATTATTTTAGTAGTAAATATTATAACCAAAGCTTTATCGTTACTTATACATATAGCTTTACGTAATGATGGATAGTATCATGTAGATAAGTAAGCATTATAATACTTCTATCGTGCACTATAAAGTATTTAATAAACACATATTAAGCGCATCTTGTGTAAATAGACAATAACATATTTTATTTTCATATATGATACTAATTTGATAGATAGATATAATTTAATATATTTATTATATCAGCATGCATTAAGTTTTTGATATGATATTATATATTATATATATATATAGTAATATTATTAATATATATAATGACTGAGCAAGTTATTGTTTACAATATTACATGAAATATCTTACTCTATAGCTTACAATTAAACCAAATGCAAAGTAAATCAAAAAGTACATCCCAAGAATATAAACTTGAAAAGTCGAGAGTAAAATAGTTATAAATATGTTAGTTTAATAAATTTGAATAATTTAAGCAGTTCTTGATTTTTAATTGATTTTACTTTTGATTTTTGGACAAAGGTGAATGCTTGCTGCGATTTGATGAAGCTTTAGAAAGGGGATGAAAGAAGGCAAAATAAATTAAAAATTTTGATTGAGAGTATTCTTTTTGATGGCTAATCGGTGGAGATGAAGCAAAATATTAATGCTGCCTATATATGATGGCTATTGTCTCTCTTTTATTCTGAGAGGACTAATCAAGATAGGTTATGGATAGTACGATTATATATAAGATCACCGTTTTAAATTAAACTAGACCTAATGTAGAAAGGTATAGTGAATACTGCGATTAGTTATAATATACTGATACAGGTTATATGACACACTTGATATAGTATAAGATAATATATGGCATTATAGTAATATAATATATTATGTGCATAATAGTATAATAATAATCACATACATTTAAATAATTCGTATATAGGCATAAGACATAAAATATAATATGGCATGGAGGCTATAAATAGATAGTAAAATAATAGATTAGTAAAAATTATATTATTTATTTTATATTATAGTATACATCGACTCTTTAATAACTAACTAACATATAATGAGGCCTATTGCATATATATTACTAATATTTGATTAATAATATATCAATAGTAAAGAATAATTTTTCATCATTTTTTATCATTAGATTGTGATCGTTCTTAATGATGATTGTCTATGAGGGTATTTGAGCCTTAATAATAATTATATATGTATAATGATTAATAAACCATATATAAATACTAGATATATAATTATATCATATACTACAAATATGATAAGTAAAACAAGGGAGCAATGGTCTATATTATAAATATAATACATACATACAATATATAAACATACAATACATATCATAATAATATCATAATACATACATACATACATACATACATCATACATTACATACATACATACATAATACATACATACACATACATACAATCATACATACATACATACAACATACATACATACATTATAGCATATACTGCATCTTAATTAAAAGATTAAACCAATCAAAGTAAGGTCGATCGCACGAGCAATTAAACTCTTCTTAACAACAGGTTTTCTAATAACTTTGAAGTTGATCTTGAAGAGCAAGAAAAGAAGTGAGATCAAGATACAAAAAATGTATGATGGAAGAACGTGTAATCTCAAGGAAAAACTGGAATATTAAAATGATGGTCATGTAGAGAGATCGTTCACCACTTTTTATTTCT
>JABUQX010003153.1:22500-27500 GCA_015478945.1 Trachelipus rathkii
TTAATCTTTAATATATATTAATTCATTCCAAATTTTTTATATATATATATATATATATATTATATATATATATATATATATTATATATATATATATAACAAATCAGACCCTATCATATATATATATATATATATATAATATATATATATATATATAAAATAAATATATATATATATATATATAATATATATATATATATATATATATATATATATATATATATATATATATATTTTAATATATAAACGAATGCAAGATGGCCTTCTATCTTGAACGTCATCGAAATAAACGCTTTTAACAATTTCTTAGTTATTTTAGTAAATTTTATTTATTTATTTATTTATTTATTTATTTATTATTTATTATTTATTTATTTATTTATTTATTTTTGGAGAGGTGGAGAGAGAAAACAAATTTGTCACTTTTGCACTTTAAGAAGTACAAAAATTTTAAAAATACTTTTTCTGAAAAAAACAAAAATGTTAATTCTGATGAACTTTTTCGCACCGACCCAGAATATGTTAACGGTTTTTGAACTTGTTCAAGATTTATCAAAAAAAATAAAAATAAAAAATAACAATCCATGTTAGGGCTAGGTTTATGGCAACATCGATCCATACAGGTTAGGTCTACATTAACTGCAACGTCAATCCATACTAGTTAGGAGTAGGTTAACTGCAACGTCAATCGAGACAGCCTGTCACAGGTGTTTGCAATAATTTCTGTCAGTAGAGCTTGTCTAGGTTAGGTTAAGTTTTCTTGTTTCGTTAGAGGAACTCTAACAAACCCGATAAAACTTAACCTAATTGCTGGCAATAGAGCTAGGTAGGGTTACGTTAAGCTTTGTTGGGTTTGTTATGGTTCCTCTAACGAAACCAAAAAAATTTAACCAATCCTAAACTAGCTCCACTGCTAGCAATTACTGATAACGACTGCGGCGGGCTGTCTCGATCGACGTTTTGAAGCTAATCCTAACCCGAATGAATCGATATTGACGTGAACATTGGGCAGTGGATGAAGGAAGGTCTGGATATATGATAGCAGGCGCATTTTTGCCAGCTCTACGCTTGGACGGCTCCACCAAACAAAAGAAACCATTACTGGAGTGGTCAGCTGGCTCTCTCCAAATTCGTGGGATTGCGAATTTCTTGGTTCTATTTTCAGCTGTACCAACCTTTTTTTTTCTATTTTTTTTTTTAACAAATTAAACATCTTTCACTCATTCTTATTACAAAATATATTACATAAATTCAAACTTTCACTTACAAATTCCATAGCTATCAAATTCAGAATAAAGAAATATTATATATATATATATATATATATATATATATATATATATAAATTAAATAAATATATATTATATAATATATATATATATATATATATATATATATATATATAATATATATATATATATATATATATATTATATATATATTTAAATATATATAAATATATATATATATATATATATATATATATATATATATATTATACTATATATATATATATAATTATATATTATATATACTATATATATATATATATATATATATATATATATATATATATATATATATATAATATTATATATATATATTTTTTTTTTTTTTTTTTTTTTTTTTGTTTTTTTTATATATATAATTATATATATATATATATATATATATAAATATATAAATATATTATATATATTATATATATATATAATGATATTATATATATATATATTTGTATATATAATATATATATATTATATATATATATTATAGTATATATATATAATATAGATTAATATATATAATATATATAATATATATATATATAATATATATAGTATATTTATTTTATATAATATATATTTATATATTACCTTCTAGAGTTCTTTTGCAAGTTCGCAGGTGAAATGAGGTGCCCATTGCTTGTCTTGGTCCCCAACAGGCATGCCAAAATATGCCTTATAAGCCTCGTACATTTTAGTAGATGTATTCACAGGGTACTTTTTTGCTCGTGTCTTCATAAATTCACCGCAGACATAACAAAATGTGTTTGTCTATTGCAACTCTTGATGTCATCTGTGCTGAATGCACATATCAAAGAAAACATCTCACCTTGAACAGCTACTAGAAGACTGATGAACTAACCAACTAACTATATTGATACTTGAGCTTACTTTCTCTTTATTTATTTGGTCATCTAACTTGCCAGAACGTTCAAGAAATAAAAATATGTCGTGTATTTAAAAAATATTAATTTTCTCCGAAATGCAAAAAGATCACTTTGAAAATAGTTATGTCAAGGTAACAAAAGCAAAGATTGAAGGGAGTAATATCACTTTTCTTTGCTTTCAACAAAGACGCAATTAGGTAATAATGCTTTCAAAGCAAAAACAAAAAAAAATCTTTTTTTTTTGTTACATAATGCAATTGTTGAATTGTAATTATAAAAATCATTGACAAAAAATAGAAAATTGGAAGGGATAACATTTTCATTTCAGTTTTTAAAAGTGGAAAATTACTCATTTAAAATTTCCATTAATTAATAATTTCAAATAAAAATGATATAGGCCATATCAGAATAAATCAAGATGTAAAGTTTCTGCTTTACTATTTTTTTAATACTTTACCATTAATTTTAAACATTTTTTTCTTTAAATAAATAATTGAAAATATTACTCTAAAATACTTAATGTAAAGTTTTGTAAAAAGTAAAATAATTATATGAACCAAAATTAAAATTAAAATAAAAACTTTTTCTTCGATTTGGGCTTGAGCCAGAATTAAAATAAATATAAATGAGGAAATCACTTCTTCTTCATTTTTTCTTTGACAATAATTAATAAGAAAAAGGATGAGTAGGTGTAAATAAAAAAGTTTTTATTTCTATATAATTCTTTCGAAAACAAAGATTTTTTATTTGTATATCTCACATTTTGTTATAGTTTTTAATGGTGCCTCTTTTTTCCAGCTACTTCTGTTCTGAGGTATTCCTTCTCTTCTTCTGTTTTTCCAACTGTATTTAATCTTCCCCTCTTCAAAGCCCACGTCTGCGCTCACTTTAGAGATTTGCGTTAAGCTTGGGCTTGGGTGGGTTTTTCTATATTTTATTTTCTGTCCCCTCCTTGAAAATGGCCCAGACATTGAGTTGTGGTGAACTGTAAAAAAAACAAAAAAAAAAACAAAAACAAAAAAACAAGAAATAAATAGCTAGTCTACTAACATTTCTCAACTTATTATTATTTTTCAGCTCTCATAAGATTTCACTTGTATGATTTCCTAAGAATAAATAAGTAAAGACAATGTCTTTGGTAACCACAGAATGATCTAGCATCGTATTAATAGAGAGCTAGTCCCAAATGGTCGACAGGAAAAATGATCGACAGGGAAAACGGTCAAGAGGGAAAATGGTCGACTTTTGTAAAAGAAAAAATCTGGTTATTTAGTTTCTCTAAGGAATCCAACAAAACTTAACTTAACCTAACCTAACCTAACCTAACCTAACCTAACCTAACCTAACCTAGCCTAAAATAACCTAACCTAACCTAACCTAACCTAACCTAACCTAACCTTAACATAATCTAACCTATCCTAACCTATCCTAACCTTAACCTAACCTAACCTAACTTAACCTAACCTAACCTAACCTAACCTAACCTAACCTAACCTAGCCTAACACCTGAGGCGGGCTGCAGGGGGAAATTTTTATGATGTCCTGTCGACCATTTGACCTGTCGACCATACTCCCTTTCGACTATTTGTGCTAGTCCCCATTAATATCGAATCTTTCTTGAAATAATTCTTCCTACATTTTGATAACTTGATGGATCTTATATTCAAACACTTCAATTACGTCATCAAGATTTGACTCAAATTTATAGAATGCTGTAGAGAAATTGATGTTTAATGTTCGTGCTTCAATACTAGTTTTGAAGCTTTTATTAGTTTTTTTTATGCTTTTTGATAAATTATATGCAAATAAAAGTAGGTCTCTCATATATTATATATATATATATATATATATATATTATATATATATATATTATAAAGTAGTAAATAAAATATATATATATATATATTATATATATATATATATATATATATATATATATATATATATATATATGAGAAGTTAAGTGAACAAGAAAATAAGAATAAGTATCTAAGAGCGCTCGCAAGTAAATCGGTTGAATGTGAACAAGTTGAAACTGAACAAATCTGGGAGCAAATGAAGGAAGCAATTGTTAGCAGTGCAAAGGAAGTATGTGGATGTGCTAAAGTAGATAAGAATGTTAACAGTGAGTGGTGGAATGAAGAGGTGATGCAAGCAGTTAAAAGTAAAAGAAGCGTGTTGAATGGTTACGCTAAAAGCCAATGATGAGTTTTCAAAGAAAGATGTTTGGAATATATAAGGAGAAAAAGAAATACAAAAGGTGCATACGTAGGAGAAAAGAAGAGGTAAAATGAAAAGTTTGGAAGGAGGGATGAATGGACTTACAAGGGAATAGAGCTCTTCTGGAGGAAGCGCGAAGTTTAAGAAAGAGAATAAGGGGAACCTGCTTAGAATAATAAATAGGGATGGTGCTTTTCTAACTGATGAAATGTATGTGAGGGGAGTGTGGAAAGAACACTTCGAAAATCTGTATAATATTAGCAGTAATGAAGAGATGATAGTGAATGTGTGTGGGTTTGATGGGGCAAGAAGGAATAGGTATTTTGGGGATGAGGTCATTAGCAAGGAGGAGGTAATGAGAAGAGTGAGAAAGTTGAAGAATGGTAAATCTGCAGGTATAGATGAAATTACTGGTGAAATGATCAAGAACGGAGGCGAGATGGTGATTGATTGGATTTGGAAGTTGTGTAATAAAGCGTTTATGGAGGGTATAGTTCCGAGGGATTTTAGGAGAGAAGTAATAGTACCTTTATGTAAGGGTAAGTGAGATAAAGGGAACTGTAGGAATTATAGGGGAATTAGTTTATTGAGTGTTGTAGGGAAGATAT